>JAQZBX010097419.1:0-11695 GCA_029593785.1 Cabassous unicinctus
ATATTGCACATCTGAGACTCATAATCAGGTTTATCTGATTCCAAAAATATTGCATTCAATATCATTTAAAAAGACTTCAGATGCTTCACCCAAAAAACCCCAACATTTAAAAAATTGTTATATATTTTCAATTTTGAAATGTTTGTTTATTCCCATTGGTCATTTTACTCTTGGGAGTATTCCTTCTGTTAAGAGTCTTATTGTTAAAAGATATTACTACCTTTGCCTTTTGAATGAATTGCTTTTTGTTCTTTCATTAGATTTTCTAGGCTTCAGGGGGATACAACTGGACTCTCAATTCTGTCAGAAACAAAGAAGGTTTTCTTCATCACAGTCCCAGGGAATACCTGAATTTATGTCTTTCCTTTTCCTCAAAGTCCTTTCAATTCCTTCTTCTCTCATTATTATGTTTCTTTAAACAAAGAGCAGAAAGTGATCATACCAAAACAGAGCAACATGTTTACATGTCCAAGGAAGACTTGTCAGCTGGAATTTCAGAGCATCATTTCTGAATATTTGGGGAATAGAAAATATGATGTTGTCAACTTGGATTGTATTTACTCCTGGGATAATCAGTGTGACTGGGTGTGAGAAGAGAATGGTGTTAATTTGGCCCTAAGGTGCCAAAGTGTGCATTCTGTGTGTGCATGTGTGTGATGTGCATGTTTCATGGGGTATGAGCATTCCTCAGAGCATGGTATCTGCCCTCATGTGTTCTAGTAGGTGTCTCCTATAAAACAGAGTCTGGAAAAAATCTTACAAGTGGCAATTGGACTAGTTCCATTCCATTTGGTGGGATAGCTGTACAAACAAATTATTGAAGTGTGAGATGTTCACCATATGGATAAAAGACTCCCTGAGTTTGAAGTTTCAGCAGCATTAAGGCTGCCTTTTTTATAAAACTTCTATGAATCCATCTCTCTTCACTGACTTCTTACTCATATCCATGCTACACTGGCTATCTTGTTCACCCTGCAAATCTGAAACAAGTCATGTTTTAGGGTCTTTCCCCTGGATGTTCTCTCTTCTGGTCCAAACTTCCCCTTATATCCTCATGTCTCCTGCCTTCTCTTCCATGAGGTGCCTCCTCAAATTTCTCATCATATATGGGTCTTTCCTGAACACCGAGTGACAAATAACATGCTCACTTCAGTCTGTCTTTACCTGCTTTCTTTTCCTTAAAGTAACTGTGATCAGCTGATTTGTAGTATGATTATGTTTACATTTGCATATATTTTTTCCCTCCCCAGTGTCTTATTTGTTTTCAATTTATTTTCAAAGAAGCTTTAGATTACAGACAAGTCACATAGAAAATATAGGGCATTCCCATATACCCCACCCACTCCCCCTCTCACATTTTCCCCTATTAATAACATCTTACATGAATATGGTATATTTGTTACAATTGATGAACAAATATTGAAGCATGGCTACTAACCATGGTCAATGGTTAACATTATGGTTTACATTTTGCACCATACACTTTAATAAGCTTTGATAAATTGTATAATGGCCTGTATTTGTCATTTCAAGATCATGCAGAACAATACTACTGCCCTAAAAATGCCCTATGTTCCACCTATTCTTCCCTCCCCCACTCCATGGAACCTGTGGTAACCAGGAAGTTTCAATTTTTGAAGAAATAGGTTTATATTTACATGCATTAATATTGAGGGATTGACATATTGGTCAATTTTCTTTTCCATAAAGCACCTGTAATCAGCTGATTTGTAATATGATTGTTTTTATTTGCATATATTATCTTCTGAGTGTTGGTGCTTTTGCGATACATCACTGTGGACTCATTGCCTCTACTATACTTTTATCTTAGTCACAACTTGATATTTATTGTACAAATGAATAAATTTCTCATAAAATCTGTAGAGTTCAAAAATGCTTGAGAAAGCCTGAGATTTGGGTAAGGATTTCCTATTCTGAAATAACACTAGAAATATGATAAAGGGATGAGATCCATATAATAATATAGAGATTAAAATTCTCACTAAAATGTGCCATTTGTAGCATTTCTATTCATTTAGTGCTACTCCCTTATGTGAAATTTAGCCAAGTTCCTTTTATATTTCCTGTTAGTCACATCCTCCAAATGGGACCTGGAAATGAAACACAAATTTCAGAATTTCTTTTCCTGGGATTTACAGAGGATCCAGAATTACAGCACCTCCTCTTTGGACTGTTCCTGTCCATGTACCTGGTCACCTTCACTGGGAACCTTCTTATAATCCTGGCCTTCATCTCAGACTCCCACCTCCACACACCAATGTATTTCTTCTTCTCCAACCTGTCCCTTTGTGACATCCGTTTATCTTCTACCACTGTCCCAAAGATGCTGGTGAACATCCAGGCACAGAGTAGAGTCATAACCTATGTAGAATGCATCACACAGATGTTTTTTTTTCATGCTTTTTGTAGGGTTAGATGACTTCCTCCTGGCTTTGATGGCCTATGACTGCTTCGGGGCCATCTGTCATCCTTTGAATTACACAGCCATCATGAACCCCCAGTTCTGTGTCCTGCTGGTTTGGGGACCTAGGCCATGACTGTTATGCAATCCTGTTTACAGGGATTAATGGTGTTATGACTGTCCTTTTGTACACATGTGGAAATTCCCCACTTCTTCTGTGAACTTCATTAGATGGTACAACTTGCCTGTTCTGACATTTTCTTCAATTACTTAGTGACATGTTTTATAGCTGCAGTACTGGCTAGGGGTCCCCTAGCTGGGATCCTTTTCTCTTACTATAAGATTTTTTCTCCATACATGCAATCTCATCAGCTCAGGGGAAGTACGAAGCATTTTCCACATGTGCATCTCACCTCTCAGTGGTCTCCTTATTTTATTGTACAAGTATAGGGGTGTACCTTAGTCCTGCTGCTCCACACAAATCGCCTTCAGGTGCATCAGCCTCGGTGATGTACACTGTCATCACAACTATGCTAAACCCTTTCATCTACAGTCTGAGGAATAAAGACATAAATTGGGCTCTGAAAAAATGCTTTGGGAGGAAAGCCTGCAAAGTGTTATTTGTCCTGTAGCAGCTGAAAGGCTGGTTTTAGCATCTCTAAAACCCTCAGAGCTATAAATTTGCTTTCTTTACTCATTTCATGCATGTTGACCTGCCTAGAGTCAAGAAGACCTCAAATATGATGAAATAAAAATTTAAATCATACATTGTGTTATTTGAGCAAGATTTTATTTTGGATAATGAAAGTTTTCTCCTTGAAGTATGCAAGCTTCATGTCCATGATAAAGGAGTTTATTTATGGGAGTACAGGAATGGGTTGCAATTGCGGAATTATTTTTTTGGATCACCTTCTTATTCCTGCTTGAATACTTCCAGTGCTGCCTACGACTACAACTCTTTGATATCCTCTAAATAAAATATCTGCCGTTATTCAAAACTGTCATAAAATTTAAAGGGTGGGCAAGTTACAACCTAGGTATTTACTCTATCATCCTGTGCTTTATCACTTTTATGTTCAAATCTCTATTTTGTATTCTTTTCTTAAACAAATCAAATTTATGGATACATATTAATAAAGCCTATAATCCATACAAAGTGTACAATTAATGATATTTGGTATAATCACGTAGCTCTACATCCATCAATTTCTATTGTATATTCTTGATCAAATATAACTATGCACAAGAGCTTGAAAATCTGACTATCATACCTCTTTCAATGGAGTGTTCTGATTCATAGCCATAACTTATTACTGCACAAACATCCGTGCCTTTGCAAACACTCCTGTTTACCTAGTCGGGGACATTACTGATAGCCTTTTTAAAAAACTGATTTTATTGAGATATAATCACATACTATACAATACATCCAAAGTGTGTACGTTCATTGACTTTTTGTATAATCAGTGTTGTGCATTCATCACTGCAATAAACTTTAGAGCATTTTCATTACCCCTATATCTTTGCAGTCACCTCTTAATACCTCTATCTTTCCCCTTCCATACTTAACTTCTAATCTAATTCCATCTCTATAAATTTATTTATATTTATATTTTATATAAATAGCATCAAACAATATGTAGTACTTTGTGTCTGATTTTTTTCACTTAGAATAGTTTTTCCAATTAATAGAAAATTATTATTAAAAATTTATTGCTATTCACTGCAGTCTTTAGTTTGCTTTAAGGGTGTTTTTGCTCTTATAACACCCTATTATTAAGCTCTTGCAATATTAATGTACATTTTTTCTAATTCATGGAAGTCTATTCTTATATTTGCATTATCAATGTCCCTTGTTGTCTACAACAGTGTTCATTATGCTATACAGTCCCATGGTTCATCCTCTAGCTTTACTTCTAGTGACATACACACCATAAGTTTTCCATATCCACTACAATCACACCCAAATATTAACCCTGCTAATTACAATCACTATAATGTGTTACCATCACCTCTATCCATTTCCAAACATCTACAATCTTCATTATTACAAATTCTGCACAAATGAAGCTTCAGTTCCCCATTCTCTACCCTCTTTCTATATCCTGGTGATGTTTATTCCAGCTATTAACTCCATGAGATTGCTCATTATATTTAGGTCATATTAGTGGGATCATACAACATTTGTCCTTTTGGACCTGACTTATTTCACTCTAACTAATATCTCCAAGGTTCATCCACGCTATCACAAGCATCAATAATTCAATTCTTTTTTCAGCTGAATAATATTCTACCCTATGTGTATATCATATTTTGTTTATACATTCATTAGTTGAAGGACACTTGGGTTGATTTGCACTGTTAGTAATTGTGAATAGAGCTGCTGTGAACATTTTTGTGCCAATGACTGTTTGGATCCCTACTTTTGGCTCTTCTGAGTATATACCTATTAGTGGGATTGCTGCATCAAATGGCAGACCTGTATTTAGTTCCTGAGGAACCATCAAACATTCTTCCACAGAAACTGTACTATTCTACATCCCTTCCCACCAACAGTGAAATGGTGTTCCTATTTCTCTACATCCTCTCTAACACTTGCAGTTTTCTGGTTTTTTGGTAATGACCATTCTATAACATGTGATATGATATCTCATTGTAGTTTTGATTTGCATTCCCCTAATTGCTAGTGATGTTGAACACCTTCTCATGTGCTTTTTAGTCATTTGTATTTTTTCTTTGGAAAAATGTCTTTTCAAGTCTTTTGTTAATAAGTCAGTTTGGTTGTTTGTCTTGTTACCATTGAGTTATATTATCTCTTTATATATCATGCATATTAAACCTTATTGTATACATGGTTTCTATTTTCCCCCATTAAATAGGATTCCTTTTCACCTTATTCACAGAGCTTTGAAGCACAAAAGTTTCTTTTTTTTTGAGGATGTCCCATTTATCTTTTTTTTTTTTCTTTAACTGCTTGTGCTTTGGGTTAAGGACTAGGAAACCACCTCCTAACATAAGCTCTTGAAGAACCGTCCCAACATTTTCTTCTAGGAATTTTATGGTTCCAGCTTTTATATTTAAGTCTTTGATCCATTTTGAGTTAATTTTACTATGAAGTGTGAGAAAGTTGTCCTTTTTCTTTCTTTCAGATATGGATATCCAGGTCTCCCAGCATCATTTGTTGAAGAGACTTTTCTGTGAAAATTGAGTGGACTGCAAGCCTTGTCAAAAATCAATTGACCTTAGATGTTAGGATCTATTTCTGAACTCTCAATTTGATGCCATTGGTCAATATATCTATCTTTATGCCAGTGCCATGCTGTTTTAGCACTGTAGCTTTGTAATATGTTTTATTTTATATTTTTTATTTTTTTAGGTAAAGATTTTTATTTCTTATGTAATCATGCTGCATGAATACAGACAAGACTGATATGTACAACATAAACAAATACAATTTATACATAAAATACAGTGAAAGTGTGGCATTTGAAATTAACACAGCAAACTCACTGTACAATTTGTACTTTCTGCCAGTGTACAGTACTATAGTAATGCTATTGAAGTTATCAATGATTAAATTAGTCAGACTACAGTATAAGTTCAAAGGCACTAAGAAGATCTGTTTTCTTTTAGCTTTCTAAGAACAAAAAATTAAAAAGGAAAACAAACATACATATTAAGAAATTGGGTAGGCACTGGTGTGCTTAAATGTAAACACTACCCATTCCTTAATTCACAGCCTTACAGGACAGGTTTCCTTAAGATAAGAGTTAAGAGGAAAGATATTAAAAAAAAAAAAAAAACTAAAAAGAAACACCAACAAAAAACCCATCCAAACATTTAGACTTTCTGGAAAATGGAGACCCTTCTCAAGTCACAAATACAGAGCAATTTCCATCAAAACTGGAAACTAAACACAGGAAAGTGTCCATTAGTCACACTTCAAATAAATTTAAGCACACACACACAAAGGCAAAAGTAAAGTGTTGAACATTTATGATTCTTACTCTTCTGCATCTATGGCACCTCTATAGTTTGGTATAACTCAATGTTTCAAGAGATAATGAAACCAGAATGAAAGGAGTATATTTGATTTGAATTCAAGATAACAAGAAAAGACCAGGAGAGGTTCAACAAAAACACTTTTTTAAAAAACATGTACACTTCCAAAGATTGGCTGACATATTAGAAAATGTTCTGCAGAAGACCAACAAGATCAGTCATCTCACACTTAAAATGCAGTGAATGTAGTATAAAAATGAGGACATATTTAAACAGATGGGGCAGGGTTAGTGTGAGGATGGAGTCATTTCTTGCATATACAGCTGCCCATATATTCAAATATAACAGTACAAGACAGGACAATTCAGTCTGCTAGTTTTTATGTGCAAAACAGGACATAATTTTTTTTCTATTTTGAAATTCTAGTTATCTAAATATAAAGTAGTGGGGTAAATAGCTATCAGATTTACTCATATATTTAAACTGCAACTCTCTACAATATGAGCTGCTCCCCCATTTTCCTGGCATAAAACAAATTGAAGAGTAATATGATAATTTGATCAGTCATCAGTTGTACAATTTTAATACGTTATAGTAACTTAATATATAGACTAAAAGATGTCAGGCAAATTATTATTTCCAGTCTCACAATTTACAGCTTCCATATTCAAAATTACACAGAAGTCTTCACTGCTTACACTTCAATAAATGTAATATGTTTTATAGACTTGAAGTTAGAGTCCTCCAAATTTGTTCTTCCTTCTCAAGAATTTTGTTGGTTATTTGGGGCCATTTAACTTTCCAAATAAAATTGATAACTGTCTTTTCCATGTCTGCAAAGTAGGCTAATGAAATTTTGTTTGGGATTGCATTAAATATGTAAATGAATTTCATTAAAATGACATCTTAACAATATTTAAACTTCTAACATATGAGCATGGAATGTACTTCCATTTATTTAAGCCATCTTTATTTTCTTTTAGCAATGTTTTCTAAGATTCTGAATATAGTTCTTTACATTCTTGGTTAAGTTTATTCCTAAATATTTGATTTTTTGTCACTATTGTAAATGGAATTTTTATTTAATTTCTCCTCCAATTACTCATTATTAGTGTACAGAAGCACTACTGTTTTTTGCATATTAACATTTTCTTAATTTATTTTTATTTTTAAAGAAGTTTTAGATTACTTAAAAGATTCAAAAAAAATATAAGCAATTCCCATGTGTCCCACTCTCACCCCTTCCCACATTTTCCCACATTAGCAACATCCTTCCTTAGTGTGGTACATTTGTCACAATTGATGAATACATATTGAGACTTTGCTACTAAATGTAGACTACTATACTTTCCATTATAGTCTACACTCTGTTCTGCAAAAATTTTTAGGTTATGATAAAGTATATAGTGTGCTGCATCCATCATTGCAATGTCATGTGAGACAATACCAATTTCCCAAAAGTGCCCCCAATATTATACCTATTTTTCCCTCACCCTACCCTGAGAACTTCTGGTGGCCACTACCTTTATATCAATGATCAAAGTTCTTCCATTGTTAGAATAATAATGTCTATAATAGAATAATAATAAATCTACTTTAGTCCATTATTCATTTCCCTATCTTGAGGATTTGGGGATGGTGAAGCCACTTTGTTTCTAAATGAGTTTAGATTCCATGAGGCAAATGGATGGAACTATATTGTTTGTAGTTGCAGATGCTCTTTGTTCCTTGGGATGGATGTTGTCCATCATCATCTCATTTTTAGTTGTCTTAGGTGAGTTCACTGGACTGGATATTAGGTTTTGCAACTCTGCTGAGATTCAGGGCTCAACTGGCACACAAACAGATCAAAGTTTTAAGCCTCTGGGACATGTATTTAACAAGTGTAGTGATAATTATAGGTTCAAATAAAAGGAGCACAAGAGCCATGGATAGGGAAACTATAAATGAGTCTAATGCTGTTACACTAGGGAACGTAAATGCCAAAGTAAAACCCAATGACAGGGTGCTGAATTCCTGAGCTTTCTGCCCTACATAGTGTCTGGATGTCTCTAGAGTGCACAGGAACCCCACTGAGGCACTGTTTACTGTGACAGTCAATGAGATCCTGCTGAGATATGCCTAAGTGTAAACTCTGGAATGAATTTAAGACTCAATTTGAAATCTATTAGCCTCAAAAACTCATTTGATTTAATACTTCCCCCTTTTGATCAAGGTCTTTCTCCAGATGCATTGCTAGTTGATGCTTGGTAATAATCCCTCAGTGCCAGGGAGGCTCATCCCTGGGATTCATGTCCCACACCAGTGGGTTGGTAGTGCATTTATATGCTGAGTTTTACTTAGAAAGATACCACATTAGAGCAACAAGGAGGCTTTTGGGAGGTAATTCTTAGGCAATATATAATACTAAGCTAAATTTCAATTTCAAAAAAATAGGATTATGAGTACAATCATCAATATGAAGGGAAGGGAGAACTGGTCTGTCTTCCTTCCCTAGGCACTGCCTTTGTACTCAGGGGATTCTCGCCATCCTATTAGAGAATATGCCAGAACTCTCCAGGATGGGAATTCAATCTTCATTTCATTATTGTATGGGACTCCACCTACTGAGACAATGCCTAATGAACTATTGAAAATACTCATATGCCTTAGAGTCATGCCCCTCCCAATACATCCCCCATCACTGACACCCTGCACCAGTGATCATCCACTGCCACAGTTGTGACTCATGTGAAATCCAAAACCTCTACAAAAATGAAGGCAACAAAATAACCAATTAAAGTTAATAAGAAAATTATATAATAATAATAGTTTTAAAAATAACTAATAAAACACAAGAATAAAATTTAAAACATTGCAATAATATAAAAAAGTATACATTTTGTCTTTCATCACTGAAAGATCTGTTGTCTTGTATGTACAGTGACATTTTCTCCATATATTCCCCCAGTGTCTTTTCTTTTTTTTCATTTTATTTTCAAAGAAGCTTTAGGTTACAGAAAAATCACATAGAAAATATAGGGGATCTCTATATACTCAACAACCTCCCCCATTTTCACCCTCCCTTAATAATAACATTTTATGCATTGGTGGTATATGTGTTACAATTGATGAACAAATATTGAAGCATTGCTAATAAGCATGGTCAATGGTTTACATTATCATTTGCATTTGGGAACATACACTTTTAAAGCTGTTGGTGAAATTGAAAATGTCCTGTATTTGTTATTGCAAGATCATGCACAAAAATTCTATTGCCCTAAAAATGCCCTATGTTCCATTTATTCTATTGTTCCATCCCCCACCCCTCAGAACTTATGGCAACAATTGTTATAATTTTTGAAGAATAAGATTCATAGTTACTTGCAATAATATTGAGGGTTAAATAGATTGGTCTGTTTTCTTTTTTAGGCACTGTCTTTGTTCTCAAGGGATTCAAGTCCCTCAAAATGAGAACATAGTATGACTCCCAAGGCTGGGAATTTAATATTTTCTTGTTTATTATTTTGTCTCCACTCACTGAGATAACACACTATGACAAGATGAACACTTACATATTCCACAGAAGCATGGTCCAAGTGTGCCCTAACCCATATATCCCCCTACAGCCAACGCACTACACCAGTAACCCTCCCCTGCCGTATTTGCCAAAAGAACATTCCCAACATTGTAATTTTAACCACAGACTTACAAATCCTCAGAGTTCACTTGTTCCTACTTCCAAACCTCCTCCATTTCCATGGATATTCCAACTCAGCCTGCATACCCAACTCTGCCTCACAGGTCAACACCACAAAACCCAATCACACCACTCATGCCCACCCACTACCCAAACACAGCTTTTCACCTTATCATAGATTTTGCCCATGTGGGCATCAGCTCACCACCCTCTACTCCTTTCTGGCTCCTGATAGCCTATCTTTCAGACTCTATTTCTGTGAGTCTGCTCAATTTGCTTAATTCATATCACTGAGGTAATGTAATATTTGTCCTTCAGTGCCTGGCTCACTTCACTCAACATAAGGTCTTCAATATTTATCTGTTATCCTGTGTGTTAATCCTGAATTCCTTCTTACAGCTGAGTAATAGTCTAATGTATGTATATACCAAATTTTGGATATTTGGGATAATTCCAAAAATTGACAATAGTGAATAATGTCACTATGAACATTGGTGTGCTTATATCTGTTTGTGTCCTTGCTTTCAATCTTTCTGGGTATATACCTATCAGTAGGATTGCTGGATCATACGACAGTTCTATAGTTAGTTTCAGAAGGAACCACCAATCTGTCCTCCAAAGTGCCTGCACCATTCTACATTCCCAACAGCAATGTATAAGTGTTCCCTTTCCTCCACATCCTCTCCAACACTCAGTCTTGTGTTTTTTTTTTTTAATAGCTGCCAATTTAATGAATGCAAGATGAAATCTCATTGAAGTTTTGATTTGCATTTCCCTAATAGCTAGTGATGTTGAGCATCATTACATATACTTTTTATCCACTTCTGTTACTTCTTTTGAGGAGTGTCTATTCAAATCCTTGACCCAATTTTTAAATAGGTTGATTGTTCTTTTGTTTTCAATATGTAGGACTCCTTTATATATGCTGGATATTAGGCCATTATCAGATAGGTTGTTACCAACTATTTTCTCCAATTGAATAAGCTGCCTCTTCATTTTCTTGACAAATTCCTTTGAAGTGCAATGTTTTTAATTTTGAGAAGGTCCCATTTATCTAGTTTTTATTTCATTGTTCTTGCTTTGGGTGTAAACCTTATGAAACAGTTTCCTAGTACAAGATCTCATAGATGCTTCCTTATATTATCTGCTAGGAGCTTTATGGTGTTGGCTTTACTATTTAGATATTTGATCCATCTTGAGTTAATTATTGCATAGGGCATGAGAATTTGACCCTTTCTTATTCTTTTGAATATGGATATCTAGTCCTCCAAGCACCATTTGTTGAAGAGGCCATTCTTTGCTTGTTGAGTGGGCTTGGTGGCCTTATAGAATATCAGTTGACTGTAAATGCAAGAATCTATATCAGAACTCTCAGTTCTGTTCCATTGGTCACTACATCTATCTTTGTGCCAATACCAAGCAGTTTTGGTCACTGTAGCTGTGTAGTATGTTTAAAGTCAGGTAGTGTGATTGCTCCAATTTTATTTTTATTTTTCAATATGTATTTGGCTATTTGGGACCCCATGCCCTTCCAAATAAATTTCATAATTAGCTTTTCCAATTAAGTAAAAAATGCTTTAGCATTTTTATTG
>JAQZBX010097420.1:0-11696 GCA_029593785.1 Cabassous unicinctus
AGATGAGCAAAAACAACGAGGAAAAAAACAACGACAAGCAGAAAGAACGATGAGCAGAAAGAACGATGATGAGCAAAAATGACGACAAGCAAAAAAAGACGACTGAGCCATCTGGAGTGGGGGTGGGGAACAAGTGTGAGATTAAGACATGTCCAGATAAACATTTCCAGACCGGCCCTACAAGCAATGCTAAAGGAAGATCTTTAGACTGAAAGGAAAGGACACTAGATAGTGGACCAAAGCAGCAAAAAGAAATAAAGATCTCTGGTGAATGAAACCATATGGGCAAATATAAATGCCAGTACTATTGTATTATATTGTTTGGGGTGTAAGTCCACTTCTTGATTCATACAGGTGCTAAAATGAAAATGAATAAAAAGTATGATAAATTGATGCTCTGGGACATGCAATGTAAAAAATATAATTTGTAACAAGTTGAAAAAACTGGGATATAGGAACAGTGTTTGCATATGTTACTGAAGATAGTTGGTATCAAATCAAATATGAAAATTATAGGTTTAGGATATTAAATTTTGACCCCATGATAACAACAAAGAAAATAAATGAAAAATATATTCAGAAAGAAATAAGGGTCTCAAAATGATACAACACAAAAAGCCATATAAATATGGAGTAGGCATTAACAGAAGATTTGAGGGTCAAAAAAGGTGTAAGACTTACAAACACAAAATAGCAAAATGGCAAAAGAAAGTGCTACATTATCAGTAGTTACTTTAAATGTAAATGGCCTACATGCCCCAGTCAAAAAGCAGAGACTGGAAGAATGGATAAAAAAGTATGACAACTCTATGTTGTTTAGAAAAGACTCACTTTAAACTCAAAGACATAAGTAGGTTGAAAGTGAAAGGATGGCAAAAGATATACCATGCAAGTAGTATCCAAAAGTGAGCTGGGGTAGCTATACTAATATCAGATAAAATAGACTTTAAGTCAAGAACTGTTAGGAGGGACAAAGAGGGTCACTATGTAATGATAAAGGGGTCAATACAACAGGAAGACATAACAACCAGAAATATAAATTCGTCTAAGAGCAGAGCCCCAAAATATATGAAACAAATACTGAAGATTTGAAGGGAGAAAGAGACGATTCCACATTAATAATAGAATATCTAGACAGAAGATCAATAAGGAAATAGAAGACTTAAAAGAAACTCTAAACCAGATAGAGAATATATATACACACACTATATTTATAACACAAATGACACAACTAAATAACATATGTGTAAATAACAGATATATAAATAAAACACTCCACTCAACAGCAGCAGAATATGCATCATTCTTTAAGACACATGGATCATTCTCCAAGATGGACCATATGTAAGGTAAAAAAACAATTCTCAAAAACATAAAAAAAATACTTAATTCATATAACGCAAGGGTTCTTAATAAAGGGTCTGTGAGCTTGAATTGAAATTCAAAAAATCATTCTTGTGGGGACGTGTTGGTGAGGGTGTGATATATTAATTAAATAATACACAGTATAGTGTGGACTTAGTAAGGGTTTCATGGTTTTCACCTGACTGGCAAAGGGGTTTGTGGAACAAAAAAGATTAAGAACCCCTGATATAATGTTTCTTCTCTGACCATAATGGAATGAAGCTAGAAATCAGTAATAGAGGGAGAAATGGAAAACTCACAAATGCGTGGAAATTAAAAACTGTAATCTTAAACAACCTATGGGTCAAAGAAGAAATCATAAGGGAAATTAGGAAATATCTTGAGGTGAATGAAAACAAAACACAACATAATAAAATTTATGGAATGCAGCAAAAGCAGTGCTGAGAGGGAAATATATAGCTCTAAATGTTAGATTAAAAAGGAAGAGGGAGCAGACGTAGCTCAAGTGGTTGAGTGCCTGCTTCCCATGTATGAGGTCCTAGGTTCAATCCCCAGTACCTCCTAAAAAAAATCTGAAATCAAAGACCTTATCTCAAAACTAGAGGATCTAAAACAAGAACAAACTAAACCCAACGCAAGCAGAAGTAAAGAAATAAAGATTAGAATGGAGATAAATAGAGAATTAAAAAAATAGAAGCAACAAAACCAAAAGCTGCTTCTATGAATAGATCAATAAAACCGACAAACCTTTAGCTAGAATGACAAAGGAAAAAAAGATAGAGGACACAAATAACTAAAATCAGAAATGTAAGGGGGGACATTACTAATGACTCCCCGGAAATAAAAAGGACTATAAGAGGATACTATGAGCAACTGTACACCAACAAATTGGATAACCTAGATGAAATCAACAAATTCCTGGAAACACACAAACTATCTACACTGTCTCAAGAAGAAAGAGAAGATCTCAACAAACCAATAAGTAGTAAAGAGATTGAATCAAAAATCTCTTAACAAAGTAAAGCCCAGGACCAGATGGCTTCACAGGTGAATTTTACCAAACATTCCAAGAAGTAACACCTATCCTGCTCAAAGTCTTCAAAAAAATTCAAGAGGAGGGGACACTCCCTAACTTATTCTATGAGGCCAACGTGCCAAATCCAGATAAGGATACATGAAGAAAAGAAAAATACAGAACAATATCCCTTATGAATATAGATGCGAAAATCCTCAACAAAAATACTAGCATACCGAATTCAACAGCACATCAAAAGAATGTACATCATGATCAAGTGGGATTCATCCTAGGTATGCAAGAGTGAGTCAACATAAAAAAATCAAATAACATAATACATCACATTAACAGAACAAAAGAAGAAAAGTACATGAGCATCCCTATTGAAATGAAAAGGCATTTGACAAAATCCAGTACCTCTTCTTGATAAAAACACTTAGAACACTAGGAATAGAAGGAAACTTCCTCAACATGATAAAGGGCATATAGGACAAATCCACAGCTAACATCATACTAAATGGTGGAAAAACTGACAGCTTTCCCTCTAAGATCAAGAGCAAGACATAGATGCTCACTGTCACCACTGTTCAACATTGTACTGGAAGTTCTAGCTACAGCAATTAGGCAAGAGAAAGAAATAAAAGGCATCCAAATTGTAAAGGAAGAAGTAAAACTTCCCCTATTTGGAGATGACATGATCCTACATACAGAAAATCCTGAAATATCTACAACAAAGCTACTGAACTAATGAATTAATTTAGCAAAGTAGTGGAGTACATGATCAACACCCAAAAAACAGTGGTGTTTCTATAAACTAGTAATGAACAATAATAAGAAGAAATCAATTAAAAAATCCATTTACAATAGCAACTACAATAATGAAATATCTAGGAATAAATCTAACCAAGGATGTAAAGGACTTGTACTCAGAAAATACAAAACGTTGCTGAAAGTAATCAAAGAATACCTAAATAAATGGAAGGGTATTCCACGTTCATGAATTGAAAGACTAAGTATTGTTAAGATGTCAATTTTACCCCAAGCGATTTACAGATTCAAACCAATCCCAGTCAAAATCGAGCAACTTTCTTTGCAGAAATGGAAAAGCCAATCATCAAATTTATATGGAAGGCTAGGGGCCCCAAATAGCCAAAAACATATTGTAAACACACACACACACACACACACACACAAGTTGGAGAACTCACACTTCCTGATCTTAAAACTTATTACAAGGGGGATGGAGTGGCTCAAATGGTTGGGCGGCCATCTCCCATATGGGAGGGCCTGGGTTCGATCCCCGGGATCTCCTGGTAAAAATTTAAAAAAAAGAAAAAAAACAAAACAAAACAAAAAAACTTATTACAATGTCACAATAATCAAAACAGCATGGTACTTGCACAAGGACAGACATACAGACCAATGGAATTGAACTGAGAGTTAGAAATCAATCTTCATATTTACAGCCAACTGGTTATTGGCAAGGGTGTCAAGCCTACTCAACGGGGAAAGAAGAGACTCTTCAAAAATAGTGCTGGGAAAACTGGATGTCCACGTGCAAAAGTATGAAGGTGGTCCCCTACTTCACACCTTATACAAAAATCAAGTCAAAATGGATCATAGACTTAAATATAAGAACCAGAACTATAAAACTACTAAAAGAAAACGTAAGGAAGCATTTTCAGGACCTTGTGTTAGGCACTGGTCTTTCAGATTTTCCACCCAAAGCACAAGCAACAAAAGAGAAACTAGATAATCAGGACCTTATCAAAATTAAAAACTTTTGGGCTTCAAAGGACTTCAACATGGAAGTAAAAAGACAACGTATACAATGGGAGAAAATATTTTGTGACCACATATCTAATAAAGGTTTAATATCCAGAATATATAAAGAAATCCTATCACTCAACAATAAAAAGAAAAACCCATTTAAAAATGGGCAAAAGACTTGAAGACACATTTCTCCAAAGAAGATATACAAATGGCCAAAAAACACATGAAAAGATGCTCAACATCCCTCGCTATTAGGAAAATTCAAATCAAAACCACAATAGTAGCCCACTAGAATGGCTACTATTAAAAAAAGATAAAAGAAAAATTACAAGTAGGGGAGGATAGAAACAGTCTTTCTTTGCTGTTAGGAATGTACAATGATGCAGCTACTGTGGAAGACAGTTCGGTGGTTCCTAGGAAAGCTAAGTGTAGAATTACCATATAATCTGGCAATCCCACTTCTAGGTATATACCCAAAAGATTTAAAAGCAGGGACTCAAACAGATATTTGCACACCGATGTTCATAGCAGCATTAGTCACAATTGCCAAAAAAAATGGAAGCAACTCAAGTGTCCATTAACTGACGAATGGATAAATAAAATATGATATATACATACAATGGAATATTATTTAGCCATAAAAAGGAACGGAGTTCTGATACATGTGCCAACATGGATGAACCTTAAAGACATCATGTTGATTGAAATAAGCCAGACTCAAAAGGACAAATATTGTATGGCCTCACTGATATGTAATAATTAGAATAAGCAAACTTTGAGTCAGAATCTAGAATATCGATTACCAGGGGATAGGATGGGGGTAGGAAATCAGTAGCTAATGCTTAAGTTGTACAGAGTTTCTATTTGGGTTGATCATAAAGTTTTGGTAATGGATGGTGGTGAGGGTAACACAATATTGTGAACATAATAAATCACATTGAATTATAGACTTGAATTGGTTAAAAGGGGAAATTTTAGGTTGTATATACGTTACTAGAATAAAAACTTTTAAAAAACATAGGACTATGCAATGCACACCATGAACACTGCAACAGGCTCCTCACCGGTTTTCCTGCTTCCGCCCTCTTCCCTGCCACTGCCCAGAGTAAGATCAACCAACAGCCAGAAGAGTCCCTTTTTTTTTTTTAAAGATTTATTTATTTATCCATTTATCCCCCCCTCACTGCTTGTGTTTGCCGTGTCCATTTGCTGTGTGTGTTTTTTTTCTGTGTCTGCTTATCTCCCCCTTGCTGTGAGGTCCTGCTGCATCAGCCCACCGCGCCGCGCGGGCCGGCCCGCCCTCACAAGGAGGCCCCGGGAAGCGAAACCGGGGCCTCCCATATGGTAAACGGGGGCTCTATAGATTGAGCCACACCCGCTTCCCCAGAAGAGTCCTTTTGAACACATACTCATTTCATGTTGCTTCTTTGCTCACAACCCTCCACTTCAATTAACAAAGTTGGAAACATTACTATTGGGCTCCAGCAACTACAATTCCTATGGGAAAGCAGGAAGATGGTAAATAAATTCCTCAGAGGTCAAAGTCACCTAGCTCAACTGTAATACTCACCTGATTTGAGGAAAGCCACCATCCCTCATGACCCATGGAAAGCAAAGTTCTTTTTAAGATCGTATGGTGAAAGCAGGATCCTGACTTTCTCAGCCAGATGCATCACAGGGAATCCAGAGAAGATGCCATATCCTCAAACACTAATCATCTACTCCAAGGTGGGATTTCTAACACTGCCCTGGCCCGACACCCCAAATTCACAGGCTTCATCCTTGGTTCAAGGGATCACCCAGCCAGGCAGATGTCTTTATTCAGAATGCAGACACAACATAGTCAACTCCTGGGAAACAGGTGTTTCAAATCACTTGTATGTGTGCATCCCTCTCATCAGCATGATTGGGAGCTACTTCATTCTCAATCCACCACAGATTTATTCCTCTTCTGTTTTTGGTTGGCAGGGATTTAAATATTTTTGAAATCTTGGGCACAGAAATGTTCCCACACCCTTCAAACTGACCCAATTATGCAGATGAGCCTAATCAGAAATGGCAGCCAAAGCCAATCCAGTGCCAAGAGAAAAGTGTGGGTCCATGGGAAAAAGTCTGCAGAGAAGAATGTGTCCCTATTTCAGTCATTAACTTCTGAGTCTATAGGCTTCCTCCTGAACCACTGTCCTTAACATATGCTTGCCTGGAAAATTTTATAGAATTCTGAACTGTTCCCTTAAGGCATATCCCCAACCATCTGATTTCTTCAAATCCCAACTGGAGTTAGAACCAAAACTTTTCAGAAGAGAAGGCATAAGCAAAACAGGATTTTTCTGTACTTTTTTTTTCTACTTGCAGGAAAGTTTCCCCAAAAATGGAGACAGAGAAAACCTAGGAGTATCACTGTGGAAACAAGAGTATATAAATATATATATATATATCTAAATCAAGCATTACCAATTTGTAGCCATAAGGATCTTAGAGCCACTAAAGTCCTGGCCATAATGATTAATATTATTGAAAGGATTAACATTTTTGATACCTCAGCAGTCCCTTTTATTCTCATATGTTAAAAACAAAGACCAATACTTACGGGACAATTCTCAAGAGTAAAAGTGGATCTTTGAGTAGTAACCTTATGGATGAAGAAATCATTTTGGGTAAAATGGTATCAAACCAACCCTACAGTCTTCATAATAAAGTTCTGTGTTTAATAAAAAAAAGTTCTTCCCACCTCTGAACAATTCAAATACATGACAGTAAGGAGCAGAAACTGACTTGGCAACCTGTTGTTGGCATACCCTGCAAACATTTGATAACCAGGTACCACCCGAATGAGGAGTGCTCAGATAGTAACAGTGATCATCATCTCAGATCGTGTGGGCTAAGATCCCTGTGCCCCTTCTGAAGGTGGCTGGGGCCAAAATGAGTACCAAGTGACGTGCTAAGAGAGACAGAGAGGACTGGGGTTATCAGCTCAGAGCAATGGGCTGGATCCAGCCACAAGTGACAAACTCATATTTTTCCTATTGAAAATATGATTCTTTTCCAGTTCAGAATGCAGAGGTAAGTGAGATAAAGTTACAGAAGAAGGCAGTTTTCCTTCTGGACAAAAGGCTGGTCTGGCAAGATCCTCTGATTCTCTCGAAGCTGCTCTAACCGCTGCAGGGCAGGTACCTCAGCTGGCCCTACACATTCAATCTCAACTTCTTGTCCTGTAGACTCTTGTCAACAAGGGTCTAAGAAGCTGGAGTTCAATGTGTAACAAGATCAGATATGTTATGTGTGTGTTTGTGTATACATGAATGTAACATAGAGGTGTGCACATATCATGAAATTGTTCCCAGGAGGAAACAGACCATGAAGGGATGGTCAATGGCTCTGAGTCCACATGGTCTGGGCAGGGGCATAATCTGCACAGGGGCATAATCTGCACACCATCAGTACCATTCTGTTTCCTGAACCCACAGCCTAAGCTGGTACAAGGTTTCTCTCCTGGTTGGCTCACCTGGTGGTCCACAGGGAGGCGGGGTGGAGCCGGGAGGAGTGCGGGTACCAGGGACTTCACGACCTTCAGGGTCTACACACCAGCAGAAGCCTGTGCTGCCGTGACACTGCAGTGGCAGGAAGTTGCCCTGCTCATCGCACTGGGGAATTTGGGGATGGGACCCAGGATAGGCAGCCTGTGCCTGGGTATAACGCTGCTGGTGTTCACAGGGCTTCACTCCTGAGTCTTCTGGAACCAAGGCAGAGGTAGACATAAAGAAGAAATAAAAGGCATTGCAACCCATCCACTTTCACCATCCAACCTCAAAGTCTCCAGAGCTGAGATTTTTTTCTCCCCTATATTTGGAAAACAGCATGACATGGGAAAAATAGCAAAATGCACTGGGATTTTAGAGTCCTGGATTCTTATTTTGGCTCTGTCACTATCCAGTTTCTCCCCAATTCTCATGGTTCACCCTGTAAGTCCCTAGCTGACTATAAGCAGTAAAGCAGTTTGTCCCTCAGCCCAAAGAGTTCTATTGTTGTCTGGGTAAAATCATCAGCAACCCCTAGCTTCCATCCAAACATCTCAGAAGACTTTGGAGAAAATAATTAAAACTCCATTCATCCCCTGAGGTCCGGAGTTTAAGTCTGAGAAGCTCCAGGTCAATGGTAGTCACTAGACTACAGTGGGCTGGCTAAGCTCCCCTATAGCAGTCACCGTGGAAGCTAACTCTCAGCTCACTACTGATATGGCTCCTGTTTCATAAACATCACATCAAGGCTTCATCTAACTTGTACTCATCAGGGCAAAGCAGATGCCTAGAGCAGTTAAACAGGGCTGCTCCTTGGTAGGATGATGGACAGGTCCTACCCTGTACATGAGGCAGCAGGAGGTAACTGAGAAAAAATTCCAGAGCCTAGGTGATCTACCAAACAAGGCCTCAGACCTGTATAAATTGAGAGTGGACTGAAGTGCTGTAGCAAAGAGCCATTGAAGGAGCTGAGACCTTACCAGGTATGCACTGAAGTCCATCCCCATGAAATCCAGGTTGGCAACGGCAGGAGAAGGAACCAGGGGTATTGTAGCAGGTAGCTGCAGGATGACATCTGTTTTCTGAGCATTCATTAACATCTGCAGAGACCAGGAACAAGGACAGAGATAGAGGAGGGAAGGAAGGAAGGAAGGACTGAATGACTCCTGCACACCATTTGTGCCACTACATGGTCTTACAACACACGGAACAATGATGAGTTGTCACCTCCAGCGGTCCTGCCTGAAATGGGCTCAGAAAACCTTCAGGCATCAACAGAAAAATGCTGACACTTAAAGGCAAGCGTAGCAGAACAAAGCTGAGGAACACGTGAGTTACCCCAAAAGATTAAAAAGGCTCAGTGTAGAAATCAAACGTGTTGGTCACTAGCAGGATAAAAAAAAGTAAAAAACAAAACAAAACATCCTGCAGTGTGTTTCTAAGGCATCTTTTATCTACAGTGAATTCCAGGAAGTTATCACCTCTGAACTAACCTTTAGACTATAAATCATTAATTTCCTTTCAGTTACACTAGAGGAAAGATAAATATACATAACAATAGTTTTTTTCCTTTCATTGTTGGCACCATCTCCCTACAGCTCTCATTTACAGATGCAAAGGACCCAGATAAGATTCCCAAGCACTTTATCACCTAAGTTAGAAGCACATTCAGTCTTGTGTAATCAGATTCCTACTATCTAGGACCCCCATTTAACCAGAAATTTTCTTTACCTTCCACTTTCAGAAGAGAAAAGTAAAAGCAAAATATGATCACGGGTTTTGAAACCACACATAGAAAAAGAAAATCTAAAATTGTCAGGCATATCAGTATAAACAATTCTGGTCTCTACAGTCTCCACATGGGTCCATGAAGATTCATTTTCATAATATCCCTGAAGCAGAAAATTCGTGAATCTTCAAATAAAAGCCAAGTAATATTCCTTTTATTTACTGAAATCAACACATGCCAGTAATACAAAGGCATTGCCAAAATTCTGAGAGTTGAACTGTTAAAATCAATGCCCAATTGATGAAATAGGCTATCCTAAGAGACAAAAAGTTTTCCAGAGTAAAAGGAGGATAAACAAGGGGTGTAGGTCTGAACTAGGCTTCACTGGAAATGAAAAAAGCAGTTGTCACATCCTCCATAAAGTCCAAAATTTTTTAAAAAATGCATGAACAGAAAAATGTGGACTGGGACGCTCAGTGTGAAACGGAAAAAATGAGAGTCCTAGAACAAGTGAATTGCATCAATTTGATATAGTCCATGCAGAGACACACAGGATCTGGGAAGTAGGAGTCTCACAGCACTGCATTCAGTGTGGCCTCTGCTGGGGACAGCGGTGGCTCCTCACCCAGCCTCCCATGTCAGATGAAATCTCCTCCAGGGTTATTCCCACCACCCTCTCTGACCACACGCATTCACGGAGCCATGCTCTCATGACGAAGGTGATTTCCCAGACACCAGTATACAGACTCTCTGGATATTAAACACAGACTAGAGAAGAATCTATTGCATTGTAATGAATAAATCAGCATTTTGCTTATCCTTGGAGTCTCTGGGGAGATTATCCAGCATAAATCAATTCCTCTGAGCTGAGAAAAATCCTAAATGCTCAACATAATCAAGTTTAATACCAATCAGAGACACTCTGCCTAGGTAATCAATTGGCCTCCTTGGTTACCTTCATTTTACCTACAAAAGCAAGAAAGTAGAATGATGAATTTTATCTGCAAGGTTAGAAACAAAGGTTTCCTGGTAGCTCTGCAGATACACTATAAACCAAAGAAAACCAATAATAACCAAACCCATATTTCTGTGCTTGTCAATGTGGATTTTGTGTTATCATATTTAGTTATCCTTGAGGTTGGCTGTCTCTTCAAAAGACAATTCAAATGTGCAATTTGGCAAAGCTGGTGACCGTTCAGTCCCTTGGGCTTGGAGAAGTCTGTAAAACCAAAGCTGACATCCAGCCAAATGCAGGAAATTAAAACTATTCACAACACATATGCAAAGAGTACTTCCAATGGTAACAGGAACCTCAAGCAATGACAGGAAGCAGGAATTCCTGAGGCACTGGGCCTATCTTTGGAACCCATGAAGCATTTCTTCTGGTTATTTTTGAGCTAAGAGAAGAGGGGACTCCCCAGAGCTATCAAATCACTTATGTTCCTAAAGCCTATTGCACAGGCGTTCAGACCTGCCTCCCTCCCCCCAGATGCTGCTGCCGTTGGTGTAAAGTCCTGGTGAGATGGTAACTGTTATGAATGTCGAGTGAGGGATAAACCTGAAGAGGCTGAAGGCAGCACAAGGCAGAAATCCTTGTCTACAAGAAGCTGGAGAAGGTTAGGCACCCTGACTCTAAGTCCTTGACATTGTCCTTGGGAGTAGGGCTCACACCTTGGTAGAAAGCAGGGCCTGAGCTCAGGGCGGGCTGTGGCCTCTCCCCAGGAAGGCAAACACTGAAGGGTTTGTGGGGAGTCAGAGGTTTTATATAAAGAAGGAGAACTCTTCTCTATTTCGCAGGATGTTAGGTGTCAGGAGAGAAAATAGGTGAAGACTTTCAGGCCCTTGGCAAGGGAGGAGCGTTCCTTATTGTACCGGGGGGAAGGAGGCAGCCACTTATGCTTAACAACCCGTCAGTGGTCTTCAGGGACTGTTAGAACACTGAAGGCAAGACAACAATGTTCAAGGCACAGGAGAGCCTGTTTACCATTCAGACACTGAAAGACAGCTCAGTCCCACACAGTCATCTACTAAACTGTGTTTGGAAAGCCCGAGAGACAATAATTTTAGCACCTCCCTCATTCTCCTCCTGAGCAACGATGGTTCTGGGTAATGGGCCACCTGTAACCCAGTTTCCTCAATTCACTGACTTGCTCCTCCCTAGGAATATCCCTCTTCAAGACAATCTGATTATACTCCCAACAAAATCACCGAGCTCTATAAAGCAAAGAGAACTGTTACTAACATGACTGAGGAATATCCAGCTCACACCAATAAAGGGCTTAAATCAATCCAGACC
>JAQZBX010097421.1:0-11695 GCA_029593785.1 Cabassous unicinctus
CACGGCCCTGGTCAGTCTCAGGCTTTTTTTTTCCCCTATTGCCTCAGAGTTTAAAGGGGGTATGGCCAGTTTAGTTTTACCCTACATTTTGAGGTATCTAAAAATAGTTGTAAAAAAATCTAATAGAAATTAAAATGTTTTCAAAGTTTAAAATGTTCTACATGTCTCATAAATGTCTTGTAATACCTGAGTTGAGACATGTAAGTGTTTGGCCAGTTAAGAATTAATATATATAATCAGCAAAAAAAAAAAAAGAAGGGAGGTTGGTAGGGGTGAGTGTTGCAGGCTATTTGTGTGGCTCATGCTGAAGAAGCATATAAAGCAAAAGAATTGGTAGAAATCAAAAGAAAGAGCGGAAAGGAATTTCAGCTGTTAAGCTATTGATCCTTATTTCCCCTTTCATATTCTCAGATTCTAGGCAAGAAAATCACAGAGGTGGTCCTGTGAGACCCTGGGTACCTCTGGCCATCCTTTTCCCAAAGAAGACCCTGGTATGTAAAATCTTTCTGAATAGTGCACATCACCACCTAGTAAACTCCCTGTAATTCTTCTGTGTGTGTGTGTTTTGGGGGAGGGGGGGCTTCTTCTTATCCTCCCCTTTGCCTCTCTGCCTGACCCTTCAGTTTCTTAGTCCAGGGTGCTGTATTTATATTCTCAGCTTGTTGGAGAAAAACTGTAAATTGTTTCATCCCTAAAAGGATTTTCTACGAAGCTAATGAGATTTCATCTCAGGACTCTTCACTTGCATGACATTCTTCCAAGGTCCTATACCTAACTTTTTATTCACATTATTTTTCTTAAAAGTGCTCCCCTAAATTGGATAAGATTCAGGTACAGTAGAACCCTGGGTTCTACTTACCTTGGACCCTCTCTTATCCATTACTCCATTCAAAATCAAAATACAATCAAGGAAGCACCAAACTTACCTTCTCGAGTCTCTCCATTGAAAGGACAACTCATCCAAACAAAACAGAACAAAACACATCAAGAGGCCCTAACATTTTTTCTTTCTTCTTGGCTTCTTCCTCCCATGCTCACATGTACCATCTTGTTTTCTCGTTAATTAGAAAAACTCTAGACCCAAACAAAAACATTCAGCTTCTCTGTGTAACTTCATTATCTCTAGGCCTGCTTTTGTCCAGGTGGAGGGTTAAGTCATTCTTAGGGACAACTCCTTATGTTTGCACCATGGCCCAGCCTCCAGCTCAGATCTGAAGAATGCAGGGAGGGACCATTTAAGATGCATGACTTTACAACCCCCAAATCGCCGGGCACTTTGCAAAATATTGTTTTCTTTTCCTTTCCTTAGGATTAAGGTTTTAAAGTCTTTTGAGAATGAAAATGAGTTCATCGTGCTAAGATCGGTCTTCTGCCCAAAAGAGAAGACCTTGCATGCATAGTTTTGTGGTTTGGTGTGTCTAGTTTACTTACAAGGTGAGTCTTCACATACTTGCTTGAGTATTACAGGAGCAGGAAGCTAGAAAAATGGAGCAAGGAGTGTTTAACACTATCACTAAATTCCCATGGTACATCTGATCATCAGCGAGACTTGGCCCTGAGCTCTGAAGAGACCATGTGAGTGGAAGAGATCCTCAGAGCTGTATGTGGGTCACTCATTTGAGCAGTCCAAGTCATCTCTTTAGCTAGAAGAACTTGTGAAATCCCATTCCCATCAAACCCTCCTCATCTTAGGGGCTTTCATTTGTACTTCCGTTTTTCAATCATAGCTTTTTTTCAGGTCTTTGAATATGGCCACAGAGAGTCAGTGGTAGGAGCAGAGGTTAGGTGGTCCTAGAATTGTCTATCCTATCCGGTTCTATCATTCATTCTGGTATTGGGTTAACCTCATTAAGCTTCAGTTTCCTTATGAGTAGGATAGGGCTAGAATGAATGTTGTTGTGAGAGCCTGAAAGAGATGTCTGTATGATGATTAGCAAATGATAATCCACTCAATAGATATTAGCTATTGAGTTCACCATAATTATTTTTCAGGGGTTTCCTGAGCAAAATGAATCATCCAGTGGATGATAGGTAAGAACCAAAGATTGCAATCAAAACCAAAAAGGATGGAAAGGCTTGCCTATTGCCCATTTACTCTGTCCTTTCCCTAGACAAGTAGGAGCCCTGAGATTGGGGTGGGAGTGGGGGTGGGGACAGAAGGAAAGAGAAGGAAACAGACAGAGGCTCAAGTGTGTTGAAAAAATAAGAATCATCGAGGGCCAGAATGGTCTAGGAATAGAGTTCAAATTGTTGATGACAATTAGGAGGGGATCCTTCATCCATACTCAGTAACTTCCTCCAACCTCAGAGGCGTTTCCTTCTCCAGATGAGTTTGGGAAGTCTCAAAGTCTGGGGAAGGCAGCAGAGAAAAAAAAAAAAAACAGCAGAGAAAACTAGAGTCTAAAGAATAAATTCTCCTTTCTATTGGCAGAAGAGTCCTGGTTAACTGGTCATGCTAGATAAAATAAGTCCAATTATTCAAATAGCTGGTTTATAACATTTTAAGAGTAGAGAATAAAGTCTATTTCATAAGAGGAAATTGTGAAGCTGCTTATTAAATGCAATTTAAGTGCCTCAAACTCTTATAGCTAGAGGGCATCTTTAAAGAGCATTCAGTTCAGTTCTGTTGTTTGTTAGGTGATGTAACTCAAGTTCAGAAAGACCAAATGATTTGCTCATGGTCACACTGTGAGTTTGACCAGATAGCCAAAATAAAATCAGCTGGGTTAGACAAACAAATTGGTCTGGCTTTTAACTTCTTATTATCTCAAACTTGACCAAATTGGTTTATAAATGTAGAAACAGGTTAAGAAATACCCATAAGTAAATGGAAGACAAATAAAAGGATATGGTTTGTATTTTTACTGCTTTATCTTCTCTAAAGGATAGTGTTTATAAAGATGTGTTGATACACAAACCATATTTAAAAGAAAATAGTTTTGCTTTTATACTTGTCCTCCTCAAATTTGTCTTTTTCTTTAAACACTGGAAAGTAATGTGATAGAAGAAAGATTATTAATGTTCTACAGTTCCCATACCTGCCCTTCCAAGGGCAGCCCACCTCTCCCATCCCACCTCCAATCAGCGCATAAAGAGAAAGAGCACTTTCCTGCCAGAAAAGTAAGTTAATCTACATTTAAAACAAAACAAAACAAACCAACAATATTGGGGATAATAGAAGAGGAAGAAGAGGTGGGAGAAAAAGTCTTAAAGACTTGGAGTAGAGGAGGAGGAATTTTATTAGGGAGTTTGGGGAATATATTTTAAACTATGCATTTCAATTTCCTTCAATCTAATAGAAAGCTTTTCTAATTACTTTTGCTGTTAAACTGTACTTCTTCCAAAGGACACTGCGGTAAAATTGAACATTCCCTGGAAACTTCTCCTAGGTCTCCAGGTTTATAAGGTACAATGGAGCCTGTTCCTACTGGCTCATGAGAAGCAACTCTAAGCATCTCCTCTCAATTCCACCTTCAGTGACAGCTTGAAATTGATCATGGTGGGAGTATTTACACCTTAGAAACTGGAAAATACTATAAATCCCCTCAAGAAAGCAGATTTACTATCACACCACCAGACAAAATATATAATGATAAAATATTCCTCCTCCCAGTTCCCATTTTCTGCTTTTGTTTTCTTAACCATCATAGCTCTGGTCTCCTTTGGACTCTCTCCATTTAAAATAAATGCTTCCAAAAATATGGAATTTAGAACTGAAAGAAAAACAACAGAATGCTAACTTCTCAGTTCTTTCAAGTAGTAACTCCATTGTCCTTTTTTTCGGTTAACTCAGTGTGTTAGAATGTGTCACTAACATAACCAAAAAGCCACAGTGTCAATTTCTGACAGTCCAGCCTTCTTCATTCAAAGAGAAAACACTTTCCACATTGGAATCCTAGCAGTTGTTTCATGAACACAGGCACAAGCAGAGCCAAGGAGGACAGGTTGCGGGAATGTTTATAATTTAATTTAAACCAACCCTCCTTTGTTAAAATTAACATTGTGTGCTGTAATAACAGGTCAATGCTATCCTAGCATATGAAAGATGGCACATGTCTTATTCCTTAACTATTGACACTGACAGTAACATTATAGCACTCTTCTGGGAACTTTGGAACCTACAAAATATTTTTAAACCGGGATTCATAACCCCTATTTGTCTTTTTCAAAGATCCCTTTGAAATTAATGAGAAAGCTACAGACCCTCTAACCAGAAAAATATATAAAACTTTCTACCCAACTCCAATTAACTCCAGGTTAAGAATCCCTGCTTTTAGAGAAGGTTCCTGTTCTCCGATGTATTTACAACCTCCTTGGGGGAACTTTTTGGGAAACTTCTGTTCTGAAATTCCCTTCAGAATCCATAACATGTTTTGTGCATATTCTGTTAGTAATAGAATATTTGTCCTCTCAGGGTAGATTTAACTTTTTTTAAAAAGCCAAAGTTCATTTGGCACAAAACTGATGAATAAAGTGGGCAATGAAACTGGTTATTACCTTTTTTGGTCAAAACAATGAGGGAATAAAGTAACGGGCCCTTTTTCTTTCTGACTCATAAACTGACTCTGTAGGCAATTCCAAAAGAGGTTTTCTGGAAAGATCTGGGAAAAAGGGTATACTAAAATTTGTGTACATTAGGAGAACTTTTTCTAAAGAGATATAACAATAAAATCTTCATTATTGACTTAGTTTTAACACATGGTCTTCAGTAATCGTCTATAATTTCTTGATTATTAAAAATATTCCATGAATAATAAGCAGTCAATAGTTTGAATCTAAGGAATATCTGATTAAATTTAATATGCATTGAAAAAAATAGAATAAGTGGTTAGCTTCCATTAATTCATATAACAAACATTTATGGGACAGTTTTTAAGGGGAAATTCCTCATTTGGATGCATAAGTTCTTAATTTCCACTACTTTCATTGAAAGAAATCAGTCTTATTACTTTATATTCTACCTCTAATTAACATCATTTTTTAAACCATGTAGCAAGTGTTAAGTGCTTTTTGTACATTCATAGAGACTCTGTGAGCTATATATATATACATGCATAATTACTGTTATCTTTAATTTATCAATGAGAAAACTGAGGCTTAGAGGAGTTAAGTAAATGACAGGCTGGAATTTGAAACACGAGTCTGCCAACCTCTGAATCTTATGTTCTTTTTAAAATTTTTTAATTTTTTCTCTTAATCCCGTGTTTTTAACCACTGTTAAGAGCACTCCCCTCCCCATCCACATACCACTTTCATCACTACGTGAAAAGTCACTAGAATGAAGCAGGTGATAATTGAAATAGTTCAGAAACAGCAGTCACTTTGTGTGGGTTGTGATGACAGAAAGCTGTGTGGAGGAGGTGAAACTTCAGTTCAACAGGATTAGAAGAGAGGAAAGAAGGGTGTTTGCAGGCAATGGCAAAAGTTTGAAGAGAAGAACAGCAAGGTGCTTTAGCTAAGAGAGGACATAGAGGGACAGGGTTGAGCAGGCAGAGTGAGAGCAGGGGGTAGATGGTGAACAAATCACAAGTGGTGGTGGTAGCCAAGGGAGACAGGGCAGCTGTCAAGCCAAGGAGAGCATCTAGGTCAGAGGTTCTCACCCCTCAATATGCATTGGAATCCCCCAGGGAGGTTGGAAAAAATCCCCAGGACTTGACTACACACCAGATAAATTGAATCAGGATTTCTGGGAATGGAGTCCAGGCCCCAGTGTGTTTGGTTCATTTTGTCTCAAGTTCCTCAGTGATTCTAGTATATAGCCATGATTGAAAACCACTGGTCTAGCACCTTAAGTTAAAACAGAGGACACAGATAGGAATGGAGTCTGAGTATGTGAAGCATGAGTTGGCAACCTGAGGAGGCAGAGCACAGGAAGAAGGGTAGTGAGAACGTAGACATGGGTTGGTGCCAAGAGGCCAGGAAAGCCACACCAGAAGTGGACCTATGTGTAAGCAAGACTGATATGTGGGTTCAGCTAACTGTGTCCACAGCAAACAGATGGAAAACCACATCCAGTCAGGAGAGAGTAGATAGACATGACTAGAAGTATGGGCTCTACCACTTGTAAGCTATGGGAACCTGTGGTGTAAAGACTAAAATTAAGGTCCAATATTTTGTGCTACCTTGACATCTAGTGAAATCAGGAGGGTCTCAAAACTTCTAGATTGACCAGAAGTTTCCCTCCCCATTCTGCTCCAGAGGATAAAGGCCCTCTAGACAAACAACCCTCCTTATCAAATGAGCCAGGTACAGTTCCAGGATATCACTGAGTAGGGGGTTCCAGTCCCCCTCCAGATCCAGAAATTATTCAAACAAGCCAATCATATCCTCCAGTGGGAACTGTGGGGTGCTTCACCTTCTTGATACTACAAAGCCTGCCTCCCACAGTCTCTGGTTGTTCATGCTTTTCAACCCCATGTGACCCTGCATGGCATGTGGTGTCCTCTCCTCCCTTCCCCCCACCTCCAAAAAAAAAACAAAAAAAAACCTACCACCAAGCTCATCCATCCTGTGTCAGGTGTCATGTGTTTGACCATCTCTTTACCTAAGGTGGAAATCCCTCCCTCACCAACAGAGTGACTAGGAAGTGATCAAAATAGACCCTTGGCTAGTTACTTGGCCTCTGTGAGCTTCAGTTCTCTCAAAATGGGGATGTTAATCATAGCTGTCTCGCAAGGATATACTTATGCTAGACAGGAGGAAGATTATGAGCTAAAGTTCCTCTAGGTGATCCCAGTTCTAAAACAAGCTGAAAACTGATGTGAAAAATGCACATTTCTGAGAACCAGGAGATGGCAATAGAAGAGAGGTAGGTGCCAGGTGGTAGGGGAACTCACTCATTTCTTTTTTTGTAGTAATGATGGACAGGGAGAAGACAACATTTTTGGAAAGCAATGTGGAAAAATATGTCATGGGCCAGAAAGATGTTTATACCATTTTATCCAGTAATACCATCTTGGAATTTATCCTAGAGAAATAAGTCTAGAGAAGAAAAAGAAGCTGTAGTGCATAAAGATCTATAATATATAAGAATGGAAACAACGTAAACTGCCAAATATAGGTCAATAGCTAAGTAAATTGTTATATATCTATTGAATGGAATACTAATGATGGGATTCAGGAACCATGCTTTATTCATCTTTTAATTTGTGAAATTTCATCTTATTATACAAGGAATACTTTAAAATATTGTCATTGTAAAGAACACTTAAAAATACAGAAAAGATAAAGTCCCCCTTGACCAAGCTTAGTTTCCTGACCAAAGGTAGCTACTGTTAACGTTTTGGTGTAGACTCCTCCAGACATTTTTCAATACATTTACAAGCATACATATATACTTACATACACAAATACACACATATAAACAAATATATACACATATGCCTTGGAAGGTTTCCATGTCAGTACTGATAGAAGTAACTCATTACTCATTATTTTAATTTCCAAATGGCTATATCACAATTTATTGGAAACATTTTGGCAATGGAGGGTGGTGATGGTAGCACCACCTTGTGAGTAGAATTAACACCACTGAACCGTATATTTGAAATTGGTTCACATGGGAAATTTTACATTGTATATATGATACCAGAATAAAAATGTTTAAAAAACTTAGAACTGTAGAACAAAAACAGTGAACTCTAGTATAAACTATGGACTACAGTTAATAATATAATTGTAATAATATTGCTTTATCAATTGTAACAAAGATACCACACTAATGCAAAATGTTAATAATAGGGAAATCTCTGTGAGGGGGGGTGACATATGGGAATTCTGAATTTTCTGCATGATTTTTTATATAAATCTACACTACTCAAATAAAAAAAGAATGACTAACAATTCCAAGTATTGATGAATATTTATGCAGTTTTCAATTTTTGTGATCATATATGTTGCAGTGAACACACTTGTGTCTATCTCCTTGAACACATGAGCCCTTATTTCTGGAAGGCAAATATGGAAGAGGGAAATAGTTGGGTGCACAGGATCTGTGCATTGTAAATGTTAATAGTTAAATGGCTGCACTAGCTTACATTTCTGTCAGCATTGTCCCACATATTAACCTAAAGTAGATATTACCGAACTTTTTTTATCTAATGAGTACTTTAATTTGCATTTCCCTGACTTCTTGTGGGCTTCTCTTTTTACCATTTGTATTTCATTTTTTGGTGTGTTACATGTTCATAACCTTTGCCAGTTTTCCTAATTTATCATCATTTTGGTATCCCTGCAACATAGTACAGTTGGTTTTGAGGTAAGTGCTCAACTATTTAGTGAGTTGAATTATGCTAACCATTTTAAAAATGATAATAAAGCCTCTACAGAAACACAGAAAATATTTATGACATAGTGTTAAACTAAAAGAAAGAATATAAAATATTATGTGCACTATGCAAAGATACCCATGCATCTGAACATAGGCTGGAAGAAAGCACCTCAATAATTAAAACAGTAAAACTGAAAATAGTAGCTAACATTTATAAAGTACTTAACAGATGCTAAACAATGATCAAAGTGCTTTACATGGATGAATACATTTGCTCCTTATAGCAATCACTAAGCGATTTCTTAGAACTTACCAACAATCATAGTAAGTACAAGTAGCAAAGCCAGAATATGATAAGCTGGGATAGTTTAACTACAGAACATACACCATTAACTACTACCTTATACTAATAAAGCTTTTTAAATTTTTCTTTATATTTTTCATAATATTATTTTTACAGTAGAAACTACCAGTAGGAAGAGGTCTAGCAGCCCTTTTAGTCATGGCTTCACGGGATATCTGCACCCTCTATTTAGCAAGTTCATAAACTCCATTTCTACAGTTCCTCCAGCATGGCCAGGTACCAAGGACAGAGCCGTGTTAACCAAACTTACAAGAGACTAACTAATTTATAAATCAGAACGATATTAACTTTGTTCATTTCTAGAGAAAGCTTTTAGAGAAGTTTTAGATTTACAGAAAAATAATACCAAAAGTATACAGAATTCCCATATACCTCCCCTCCTACACACACACAGTTTCCCCTATTATTAGCATCTTACATTAGTGTGGTACATTTGTTATAATTGATGAACCAATATTGAAGCATTGCTATTAACCAAAGTCTACAGTTTACATTATGGTTTACACTTTGTTCTGTACAGTTTATAATGTCATTGTAGTATCATACAGAACAATTTCACTGCCCTAAATATGCCCTGTATTCCACCTATTCATCCCTTTCCCTCCCTTCTGAACCCCTGGCAACCACAATCTATATCAATGTTATATAAGTTCTTCCATTAATACAAGATAATAACTACAATAATAATAATTTTACTTTGGTTTGTGGTTACACTCCCCCCCTTATGATTGTTCATTCCTCAAGCTTGAAGGATTTGGGATGATGTCCATTCTGACTGCTTCAGGCTGAGAGGGGACTTAGATATTATGGGGCTGATGGAAGGAATTGTTTTGCTTGCAGTTGTAGATACTCTTTGTTTTTTGGGATGGGACTTGCCCATCATCATCATTTTGTTGGTTGTCCAGGGCAAGCCCAAAGAAATGGAGAGTAGGATTTGGCCACAACTCTGCTGGGATTCAGGGCTCAATTGGCATTTGAACAGTCCAAAGTTTTGAGTCTCTGAGAGATATATTTAATGAGTATATTGAGAATTATAGGTTCAAATAAAAAGAGTAGAAGAATCGTGATTAGGGGAATTATAAATAATTGTAACCATGTCATATTGGGGAAATAGATCACCATTTATTTCCAAATAGGGCCTGATTTCATGAGGCTGTGTGGCTTGTTTCTGGTGTCTGGATGTCCTGAGAGCCCTCTGGAGCACTTTTGTTTCAGGTTTTGTTTACTGTGGCAGTTAGTGAAATCTGCCCAAGACCTCCATAAGAGTAACCTCCAGAATGACCTCCTGACTCACTTTGAAATCTCTTAACCATAAAAACTTTTTTATTTACTATTTCCCCTTTTAGTTAAGGTCTTTTTCCAAATGCATTGCTGGTTACCACTTGTTAATAATCCTTCAGTGCTGGGGAAGCTCATCCTTGGGACTCATACCCCATGTTGGAGGGAAGGTAGTGAGTTTATTTGCTGAGTTTGGCTTAAAGGGAGGCCTGTCGTGAGAACTTTTATTTCCAAGAGAAATGGAATCTTTTTGGCAGTCTAAATAAACTCTTCCCACTGGGAAAGTCTAAATTGGAAAACAAATTAAGAGATCAAAAGGTGATACTTCTGGGGAAGAAGGCAGAGTAGGGAGCTCCAGAACTCAGTCCTTCCACCAAAACAACCATTAAACAGGGAGGAACAGTCTGAAACAACTATTTTGAAACTCCAGAGACCAGAAGAACACTGTAGAATCCAGAGAAAAGCAGGAGGAAGAGGTTGATAAATTATGATGAGGAACTGTAAATTGCTTGCTCTATGCAGTGGATACCAGTGTCCATCCCCCACTCTCATGGCAGACCACTGTGGAGTCCAGTACCTGACTAGCAGCTGGTGACAGAAAGGGACATAAAAATCATCTTTCCCAAGAACAAGGGTGTGCACGGCTGATCACATATCATAGCTTTTAATTAGCAAATTCAGACCACTGGGTCCTGGCTCTGAAGGAGCTATTGTTTCAACCCCACCCCGACAGGGCAGAGACAGTGGAGATTTAAAGATGCAGGGCTTGCTCAGAACTGCAGGGGAAAGGTAGCTGAAGGGCTGCATTTTTTGGGCAGGTTAGGAAAGCTCAGCTTTGAGGAGTTGTCTGACAAGATTTGGGTGCCCTTCCTGACCCCTTCCACAATGCACTTTGGAGCCAGTCTGCACCCATTTTATGGGCCCCCATCCTTGTTTTGGCTGGGAAAGACTGAATTAGAAAAGTCCAACCTGGGGTGACCCTCCTCCCAGAATTTGCCCACCAGGCAAAAGCAGCACGAGACAACAAATGGAGTGTAAAAAACAGTAGAGGTGGACAATTTGGGATAAAGGCCTGCCAGCTTCAGATACCTGGCAGAGGGAGGTTTGTCCCCTGGGAAACAGAGGGTTCAACCAAACTCCTGTAAAAAGAGGAATTCCAAACAACTAACAAACAAAAGCCCAGGGCAAAACAGATGCCCAGAAAGACGGGGAAAGTCCTGCACAGTGCCTTTGCCTTGGGCAGATCTTCCTGATAGGAGGACTGAACTCAAGAAAATCTCTGTCTTGTCACCAGCTTGTTACAAAACCAAGAAACAGACATCTCAGGGAGTAAATCCTAGAGTTAACATTTTAAAATATTAAAATGTATAGTATGAACCAAAAGCATACAAGAGTTAACATTTTAAAATATTAAAATGTATAGTATGCACCAAAAGCATATAAGACAAACAGGAAATGATGGTCCACCCAAAGGAAGAGGATAAAATCCAGAAAACACCAACAAAGAAGATGGGAAGGTGGACATACTGAACAAAGCCTCTAAAATTAAATGGTCTTGGGAAGCAGATGTGGCTCAAGCAGTTGGGTGCCTGCCTATCACATGGGAGGTCCTGGGTTCGGTTCCCAGTGCCTCCTAAAGAGGACGAGCAGGACAGTAAGCTGACGTGACGGGCTGGCACGGCGAGGTGATGCAATAAGATGATGCAACGAGATGACACAATGAGGATACACAACAAGGAAACACAGTGAGAGACACAACAAGCAGGGAGCGGAAGTGGCCCAAG
>JAQZBX010097422.1:0-11693 GCA_029593785.1 Cabassous unicinctus
CCCATTCTTTCTGGCTTCACTCAAGCTGGTGTCTCCAGCGCAGAAGAACTAGTGCTCCCTTCATGTCCTCGTGGCATATCTTAGCTACACCACGCAGTCTGCACAGGAGTTAGGCCCAGCTGGAACTGGTTTGAAATTCCAGCTCTGTACCCTGCTGTGAGATCTGGGGCAAGCGACTGAGTCACTTGGAGTCTGTGAAGCAGGGGCTAATTCCTATATTGAGAAATAAGGAGTCTTGATTGGCTAATGTTGGTCTCAGTCACTTGACTAACGGTAACATGACCCAGAAGATGCTGGGAACAGTCTTTCCCCCACTATCCCTTGTTGGGGACTGACTCATGTCCCCCACAAAAGGCATGTTCAGGTCCCAAGCGTTGGTCCATTTTTAAAAGGGACCTTTGAAGATGTTATTTGTTAAGTTTTGCCCGAACTCAATCAGAGTGGGCCTGAATCCATGATGGCTGAAGTTCTTATGCACAAAGGAAATTGGACACAGAAGGAGAAGCCACAGGGAGCAGCCAGAAGCTGGAAGTCAAGGGATCCAGAAGGGAGAGGAGACAATGCCATGTGCATTGCTGTGTGACAGAAAAGCCAAGGAACTCCAAAGACTGATGGCCAGGCAGAAGATACTGACCCCAGCAGGAAGTAAGCCTTTTAGACTTTGAAACCATGAGACAATAAATTCTTGTTGTTAAGGCAACCCAGTGTTTGGTGTGAAAGTTTGAATTTGGTGAATCCCCAAAAAAGACTGTGTTCTTAAACTAATCTATTCCTGTAAGTTTGGCACCCTTTGATTGAATTAGATACACTTTAGATGACTTGATTAGATTGCTTTGATTGGACTATGTCAGTGATGCGTGACTCAGGTTGAGTCTCTGCCCTCTCCCTGGGTCTTATATAAAGGGAGACACAGAAAGACATATTGAAAGAAAGGAAGCTGCCATTTTTGATCCTGCCATGTGAAAGAGGACTGAGGGCAAGGCTGAGAAGACTAGCCCTGCCATATGCCTGAGAGCACACAGCTGAACTCAAGAAGAGAGCAGAGCACCTGAGACTGAGAGAGGAAGCCTGGAAAGAGACAAGCCCTATGCCTGGTTGCTCACAGCTGAGCTCCAGGAGATGGTAGATTCTGGAGGGAAAGGCAGGGACCTTGGCAGAGATCAGCGGCCATCTTGCTTCACCACACGGCAGGACCCCTAGATCTCCAGTAGCTGACACTGATGAGAAAGCATCTCTGTTGGTGCCTTGATTTGGGCATTTCATGGCCTTGGAATTGTAAGCTTGACCCTAAATAAAATTCCATTATAAAAGCCAACCCATTTCTGATATTTTGCATTGGCAGCCCTTTGGCAAACTAAGACATGTGGAATTTGTTTTAGCAGCCAGGAAACTAAAACACCCCTTAACCACCCTTTAGCAGCCAGGAAATGAAAATACCCCATTCAGGTATCCCAGAGGTTGACCAGCTAATGATATTTTTAACTAATGTCATATTTTAGCCACAACAAACCCAGTGGGTTTATGTTACTTTTCCCTGGAGAGGATCTTCTGGTTCTTTGGGCTCTTCCCCTGATCCCTGCTCTTTGCCTTCAATGGGGGCTCACTGGGTGCTCTGTGACTAAGGATGGCAAAGGGGAAGAAATCCCACATTTTTTGAGCACCTCCCATGTGCCAAGCACAGGTTTAGGCACAATACATATATTATCTCATTTCGTCCTCACATCAGTTCTTTGGAGATGAAGTTTTCTTCATTTTGCAGATGAACAAGTTGATGGTCAGAGATAAAGCAACATGGACACACCTAAATGCAGTAGTTTAGATTTAAACCCAGGCTAAATGTCTTGGCTGTGCCACACTCCATCCCACACTCAGCCAGTGTGTGTAATCAGTGATCTCGGCAATGGGCAAGTGGGCTGGGGAGGTGGGCAGTGTGTCTGTCTCACCAGAGCCTACTGCTGATGAAGCAAATCAACAGAAGCAAATTTCCTGTGGGACTGTCGACTCCATGTCTCCAATTGCTTTAAAACCAGAAGAAGCATTCGTGAAATGTAAACCTGAGAACAGGATGTTGGTGACTTGTGACCACATGGGACACTGTGATCAGACAGGGCAGCTTTCTAGGAGGCTATCTGCTGGATCAGTGGGCCCACATGGGCAGCCTGATTTCATTATTGCAGTTTCTAAGTATGGTGGGGGGGTGGTGGTCTAGGTCCCTACCTGACTCGTTCTTCTCGATGATGTCCACCACCTGGCCCACACTGAGGCTGATCTCCGAGCTCTCCTGCTTCTGGTAGTTGGCCACCACCACATACTGCTCCAGGACCATGGGGTCCACCGAAGTCAGGTCGCCCCCTGTGAACAGGAAATGCTATCAGACATCACATCTGGCCACCAGGTCATGCATGAAGCAGGAATGAGGGGAGTAGGGTAGGTCAAGGACACTCTCAATACAGAGAAGAAAGTCATAATAGGACTTAAATCCAGGGCCAGCTCATCCACTTATTCTTGCATTCATTTGCTCATTCAACCACCAAATATTTACCAAGTACCTATTTTGTGCAGGCTCTCTACTAGGCACTGGTGTTCAAAGTTGAGTAAGATACGATAACCTGCCCTTAAGAAGCTGACAGCCTAGTTAAGCCCTTTCATTCATATACATCTATCCATCTGCCACTATCCATGCATCCACCCATCCTTTCAGCTATCATCTATCCAACCAAACATCCATCCATCCATCCATCACCCATCCAACTGAACAGCTATGCAACCATTATCTTTCCAACCATTTATCTATCCATCACCCAACCCAAATCACTTAATTCATGAAGTCACCAGTGATGTTCCAGACACTCTATTAGGTGCTGGGGGTACAAAAGTGAATGAAACAGATATGATTCCCAGTCTTAAGTAACTTAATCTAGTCAGAGAGATGGACCCATAAACAGCACATGTAATCAATAAGTATTATAATTAGATAAGTATGTTTGTGATAAATATGCTGAAAGAAGCAACTAGGATTCCAGGTGAGAGAATGATGGAGAAGAGGATGCTATAGTAAATGGAGTGATCAGCAAGTCCCATCTAAGGATGTGCGATAAATCAGAAACCTAAGAGGCGAGAAGGAGCCACGAGGATGGGGAGTGCAGACAGACCCTGAGATGAGAAAGAGCTGGGAGCCTTCTGGGAACTGGATGGAGAGCAGGGTGGCTAAAGCCCAGTGGGCAAGGAGAGTGGTACCGTGTGCTGACACACAGGTAGGCACGGGTCCCATCACCAAGGGCCTTCTGGGCCAAGGTAAGAAGATTGGTTATTTTTTTTAACCCTGAAGTGGAAAACCACTTTAGGGTTTTTAAGAAGGGAATGATGAGATCTGACTCACATCTTCAAAAAGGTAATTCTAGCCACCATATGGAGAATGGATGAGAGGCTGGCCCGAGAGAAAGGAGGAGAGCAGATGGAGGTCGTGGAATTTGGGGCAAGAGCTGGTGGTGGCCTTGAACCAGGGCGGTGGTAGAGGGAAGAGAATGGAATGGACAGGTGCTCCAGGAGATGCTGCTTCCACAGGATGAAGTATGAAGGGCGCCCCCTGGAGTTGTGTAGCCTGGTTAAGCACTAAGACACTGAGAAATACAGGAGGTATCACTGAATATAGGTGAGTTAGACTAAAGGGACATACAAGTTCAGAGACTCCAAGGGGAAGTGGACAACCTGGGATTTCTGGGATCTATTCTGTGGTTTATGGAAACAGTAGGAGGGAATATTTTGAATCAGGGCTTTCAGAAAACCAGGGCTCTGTGGCACCAAATGTCAGGCTGTGCCCAAAATATACCCAGCAGAGTGGTGTGGGCAGGCCAGCTCATACCGAGCACATTTTGCACCCTTCTACCCAACTCTGTACTGGGCGACATCCTTGATAGCTTGAAATGGGCCATGGTGATGTTTATACAATGGAACACATAAGGTATTTACACCGTGGAAATTATTGGCAAATGCTGCAAATTGGCACCCTCCCTCCTGGGAGCTGGTTGTTAAATACTTGCCAGCACACCACTGCACTCCAGCCTCTGGCAACCAGAAGCAGCACAAAAGCCCTCTGTTAGAACCATGTAGTCTGAATTTTTGGTGTGGCAACAGAACAGGGCTTTGTAGCTGGGGTGAAGGGGCATTACTTCCTGGCTCTGTGACCACATTCTGGTCATTCACCCTTCCCAGCTGAGGGTAACGGAGGGACATGGGAGGCCTCTGAACTATTGAGGAGAGCCCCACGGCAACCGTGCCACTTTACCCTGGGTCGAGAAAGCATGAAGAGAAGAGAGAAAGAGGGGAGGAAAGAACCCAAAAATGTAGGCCGGAGGTTCAAAAGAAGGTTGAGAGGGATGTAGCGGCAAATGAATGCCTATCGCACACTATACACCGTACATAAACTATCTCCACACAACCGCCCTGGGAAGCGGGTATCGCCATTCCCGCTTTATGGACAAGAAAACAGAAGTGCAGAGCTATTAAGTGACTTGCTTTGGGTCGCACAGCTGATTAGTGACAAAGGCAGGCAGGAACCAGGTCTGCAGCTCTCCAGCAAGGTGGGGCGTGGCAGTGGGGTGGGGAAGGAAGGTAAGATGACAGAGAAGGAAGAGTGGCCAAGGTGTGCTTGCTTCCCCTCTCCATCACCACCCCCAGAGGCCACCAGGCTGCGTCTTCTTTCTTTGGGTCTCTCAAGGGTTGTCTTTGCTATCCTCAGCCATTTCCTCATTACCTCCTCCTCCCAGGTCAGGCTGCAGGCTGATTTCTGCCAGCCTCAAAGGTGGCAGCTCGCCCTGGCCAGCCCCAGTCACTCCAGCCAGTAGGCTTTTCGGTGGCCTGACAGTAGGCTGGTTACTGCCCCATCCCTGCTGCCCCCACCAGACAATGAGCTTCACAAGGTGACTGTTTCCTTCACCACTTGGCACTCTGTTCATAAAAAGTACTGTCAGGTGAAGGAATGGATGCAGGACGATGGCTTTCTGGAGGCTCTTGGCTGCCTGTCCCAGTTATTACGAGCTGGGGACACTTTCCGCTGTGAATCCAACAGGTTGGAGATCAGAGTCTATGGTTTTTAACTGCAGGATACCTGACAGAGCAACAAGACAGAGGAAGCCTGGGTCCCTGCTACTATCAAGCACTGTCATCCTTGGGCCTTCTACCTTTGGAGTTTGAGCTGAGAAAACCCAACATTAAATTGTGTAATGTTGGCTATTTTGGGTTTTCTGTTGCTTGCAGCCAAACCCAGTTCACCTGTGCACCTTTGGTCACTGTGCCGCAGCCAGGAGCCTCCTTGCTATTCTGTGATCACGCAGAACAGGTTCCCGCCACAGGGCTTCTGCACGTGCTGTTCCCTCTGCCAGGGTCAGTCTTCTCCAGGTATCGGCAGAGCTTCCTCCTTCCTGATCTTCAGGTGCCTGCTCAAAGGCCGTCTCATCAATGAGACCTTCCTGGCTGCCCGAGATAAAATGCCCTTTCCCCCTGGCATTGCCTGACCCTGTTTTATTTCTTGCCATAGTGCTTTTTGTTGTTGTTTTGTTTTTCCCATCACAGACTCTCTTTGTTGTCTGTTTTTCTGCTTTAGTATATAAGCCCCAAGAGGGTGGGGATTCAATCTTTTTTTTTTTTTTCCCCAGGTTCGTAATTTATTGTACAAATTGAGTATCATATGACGAGTTGACATTAGGCTCCTGCAGGCATCAGATTTGGTACTTGGATGAGGTACAGTTTAGAATCTATTTATGTTGCTTTCATAGCTGGAGTTTTTTTCAGCTTTAACTTGAAATATAGGACAAGCAAAGCAATGCCCCCATATGTGGCCAGTACACAATTCATTCTACCTGTAAGAATGTAAGAGTTGAAATATTTTTTAATACCAGTGAACTGGAACTGGGCATCAGTTTCTGGACCTGCCATGATTTCAATCTTGCCAAAGCCACAAATTCTGAAGCCGGTGTCCTTCAACACACACAACAGGCCCTCCGGGATTCAATCGTTTGTTTGCTGCTGTACTCACTTTTTTAGGGGTTCTGTCATTTGCTTTCGTATGGGGCAGGGAGTGGGGGTCTGTAAAAATGGCTTTTATTTTTTTAAAGGGTTGTAAAAACAAAACAAAACAGAATTAGAATATGCAAAAGGAACCACATATGGCCTGCAAAGCCTAAAATATTTACTAACTGGCCCTATACAGAAAAAGTTTGCCAACCCGTGGCAAATGGATGGCACTTACTAGGGCTCAATAAATATTTGAAGGCATAAATGAATATTTTAAAATTCAGCCATCCTATCTCAGAGAGAAATTAAAATACCTTCCCTCACAGCACCTATAACATTTTAATTTGTTTAATCATCTGTCTTTTCTACCAGACTGTGAGACTATTTCCCACATTTTAATTACTTTGTACTCCTTAGAGACCTAGGAGACTGCCAGGCACATAGTAGGTGATTAATTAAAGTTTATTGAATGAATAACTGTGTCTGTCTTGTCTACTCAGCTCCTAGCACGGATGCTCAACAGACATTTGTGGAGGGAATGAACAAAGGATGGACACTTCTAGAAACTCTTCATGCCCTACACAAAGCTCCAGGATGCATCTTGGGAGCACACAGTGCTGACAGTTACCAACAGGCATCTGTCCTTATGGGCAACCAGGGACTATATCTTCTTGCCTAGAAGTAGGAACAGAGCCTGTGGTTAAGTCAGGGCCTGATTGAGTCAGGTCACTCTGTCCAAAAAGTTCAATTGTTGCCTCCCAGTTTTAACAACTGATGATTGTACCACATACGATTCTCAGAACTCTGATCAATGGACTGAAGTATTCTTTTCTGCACCAACTCTCCTAACCAGTCTGCCAATGGGACTTGGCACAATGATGAAGTGACAGAATCAGAGAATCGTGGGACTTGCTGTGAGCAAGCCAGGAAGCCAGGAAATGAGGACAGAGAGAAGGGTTTGGGATTCTGAGCTGGCATGAGCAGATCAGGTACTGGCACAGGGCTCAGAGCTCGCACTTCCTCCCAGGCTCACACTGGGGCCAGGTCTGAATCTTCTATCGCCTTCTTGTTCTTCTGTGGCAATAACTTTTAGACTGAAGTAACCAAAACTGATGTTAAAAAAAAAAAAAGAGCCCAATTCACTTGATCTATTTAGGAGTCCTGAGGCCAGTTGAGTGGAGACACCTACTGGTGGAGTGTAATATTACAGCCAAGCTCTATAATGCAATACCCAAAAATGGTCACAGGTAGCTAAGCTCTAGGAGTTGAAAGTGTGAAATCAAAGGTAGAAAAATCAGGAACAAAGATGCTCTTATTTTTAAAGGAGCATCTTTGCTCCTGATTTTTTTACCTTTTACTTATTGAAGCATTCTCTCTTTTGCTAACCCTTTCAGCAAAATTGGCAGTATAGTGAGTTTCTGGAAAGTTAATCTTACTTTCCTGTTACTCATCATTTAAAAAATTCAAGACAGGTTATCATGAGGAAAAAGAAAATCCCAATAGAAACCTCCTGTGTTAGGTTGGGCACTATATACCTCTTAGGAACTTTTTATAGCATTTCGTTCATGTTAAAATCATCCTTTCACTTTCAAATCTTTTTCTGACCTTTTCCTTCTCTTTTATTTTCTGCTGGGCCACAGGAATGATATTCCTTGCCTAGGAATCCTTTGATTTCACACTTAAATTCTGGAGTGAGGATTTTTTTCTTGCAAGATGAGCAGAATTTGAGACCACATTAGCCAAAGTCTCTGTGGGAGCCAGCTAGTCACGAATGGAAAATGCTGTAGACAGATAAGTCTTCTCCAACTCAGAGTTCTGGAACAGAAATCTCAAATCTTTGGGCTGTCAGCCTTAAATCTCTTCAAAATTCAATCAAGGAGGATGGTTCTAACATAAAGGAAGCGTTCAAAGGTCAGATAAAAAAAAATAAAGCTAATCCCAGCATGGGTTCTTAGTCTGAATGAAGAAAGCTGCTATTTTCCACCCAGCTAATCTATAAATAAATCCTTCCCCCATCACTACAGGTGAATGATGTAACAGTGGCCACCACAAATTAGAGCTTCTTCTCCCTTTTCCAGACAAGTCGCCTCATCAAGTCTATTCTGACCAGACACTTTTGTTTTCACAAACCAGGTTGTCTCTTTGCTTTCCCTCTCTCCCTCCCACCAGTTCCTTCCAGGCAGAGTTTCTGAACATACAAAACCAGAATCTGTGAGCAGCCCAAGATTGAGAAGCATTTCTTCTCCTCTCTGCTCTTTTCTAAGAGGTGTATAATTATCCCAGGGGCTCAAGGGCTATTTGCAGCTTTAGCAGGATACAAGGCTCCAGCCAGTACCTATTACACCAGAAAGTAGAGCTGTAAACACACTGATTGGGAAAAGACCCAAGTTCATTTCAGATGCCGTATCTGGAGGCACTTAGACATAGCTCCTCTCCAGTCTTCCTTCCAAGAATGGCTTTGGGGCCTATAAAAGCTGACCAGAGGTCCTGTATTCAGTAAAGGGACCAGAGCTGTTGAGTTTGGAATTACTACTGATCCTGGTGAGGGACACCCATGGACTTTGAAGTTATAGTAGTAGTAGCAGTAGTAATAAAAATAACAGCAAACATATACCACTTACAACATACCAGACGCTTTTCTAAGTGTTTTACACATATTATTATAAATCTATAATAATCCTAAAGGTAGATTAGTATTATTATCCCCATTTTACAGATGGGGACATCGAGGCCCATGAGACATAGCATCTTTTTTTTTTTTTTTTTTCTTACTTCTGGGATCTCTGCCTGTCTCCCTGTATCCTTATCAACCCCTAAAACTTCCTGGGATCTTAGGAAATCCTAAAAGAACTTAGAACTCTGGGAGCTCTGAAGCCCACACTGGCTCCGGGTGTGATATGGGCCAGGGCCTTTGTAGAAGTGGGGGATGACTGTGGATTGCAGGAAGAAACATTGGGATGACTGTGGTTTGCAGGAAGAAAACATTGGGCTGTTAATCTAAATTTATAAACTCCAGGCCTGTGAGAACTCAAGCCATTCCTCTCTGCAAACCCAACTTCCCACCTTCTCTTTTTCTCATTATTGCTCTTGACTCAAGAGTTATTTGAAGATTGTTATTTTAGGGAAGATGGAAACGAGGAAGGGAACTGCTTGAAACAGCATTTTTCACTGCCTAGAATAGTGGTTGACTGAAGGAAGTCCAGAGGCTGGGGCCTGGTACTGAGGACGCTGAATGGATTTGGCTCAAATCTACTGCACGTTTCTACCCCACTGTGTGTGTGCTACCCTCTTAGCCCAGAACGCCCTTAGCTGTGTGGAAAGTTCCTAATCATTCTTCAAGACCCAGGACTTCCCTTTTCTGATCCTCTACCCCAACCCCGAAGAAAGCTCTTAGCTACCACATTACTCTGTATAAAGCAGTACAAAGGCATTTAACACCCTATAACATGGTTAGAAGGATGTCTGTTCCCCTGCTCTACTGAGATTTTCTCAGGGAAACATAACCGGTCTTATCCACTTTGTACTTTTTTTGGTATAGGGTGAAACAACAGCAAATGCTTCCTATTGGAAACAGAGCGGGAGGGTGTTGCAACCATCAATCGATTGATCAGTCAAGCAGCCATCCATCCATCAATTAATTCACATCACTGGATTCCTAGTGTGGCACCCAAGGCCTGGTCCATAGTAGTTGCTCAGTAAGGGAATGCTGAACATTGAGTACAGAAGAGAATGGAAAATGTTGTTCTCACCAGATTTCTTTTTTCCAGTGTGCTCCCTGTAGAGGAAAGAAAGGGGTGAGAAAGTAGCGAGTCAGTGCCTGTTGTGAATTAACATGAGTTATTCTGTTAGGAAACTGTAATTCTCCATACCACAACATCACCAGCGAATACAATCCAAGCCATCCCCAAGGGCCCAGACTCTTTAAGAAAGAAACGATTCATTTTAATTTTCTTCCTTTGCCCAATAAGCACTCTGGTGCTCTGGGAACCAGGGACTCCCTTCTATTTGTAGCATGAAGGGCTCTGGGGAGGAGCTGAAGGGGACTACCCATCTGAAACCAGGAGTTAGGCCCCACACTGCAGCAAGCTTGATGTCCACCTCATCAGGCACAGCAAAGAACCTGCCCCACTTCTTGGGGTTCTCTATGCTATAGGAATTGAACAAAAAATACTTGGCTATAAGCAGTCAGGCGAACATGCTAAAGCTGGGTAGAAATCTGGAAAGCAAGGAACATAGCACATCTCCCTAATGGTGAAGAGGAAGGGAGCGGGGTGGGGGGCATTATTGTGGGATAGAATTCACAGGGATCAAATGAATTACATCTGTCAACCTCATCAGATATAAACACAAGTATATTACAAAATTAATATTACAAATCAGAGGTTACAAAGTGCTTTTAAGTAAAAAGGTTTAATATCCAGAATATATAAAAAACTCCTATAACTCAACAACAAAAAGACAACACAACCCAATTAAAAAATAAGTAAAGGACTTGGTAAGACATTTCTCCAAAGATATACAAATGGCCTAGAAGCACATGACAAGATGCTCAACATCATTAGCCATTAGGGAAATGCAAATCAAAATCACAAAGAGACGCTACTTCATACCCACTAAAATGGCTATTATTTTATTTTATTATTTTTTTTAAGATTTATATATTTTTATTTTTTATTTATCCCCCCCCTTGCTGCTTGTGCTGCTGTGTCCATTCGCTGCGTGTCTTCTCTGTGTCTGCTTATCTCCCCCTTGCTGTGAGGTCCCGCCGCATCAGCCCATGGCGCCAGGGAGCTGGCCTGCCCTCACAAGGAGGCGCCGGGAAGCGAACCCGGGGCCTCTCATATGGTAAACGGGTGCTCTATCCATTGCGCCACACCCGCTTCCTGCCGTGAGGTTGCTGCTTCAGCTCACCCGCTTCCCTGGCTATTATTTTAAAAATGGAAAATAACAAATGTTGGTGATGAGGAGAAATAGGAACTCATACATTGTTAGTGGAAATGTAAAATGGTGCAGCCACCATGGAAAGTAGTTTGGCGGTTCCTCAAAAAGCTAAACCTAGAATTACCATATGACCCAGCAATTCCATTACTAGGTATATAACCCAAAGAACTTAAAGTGACAACTCAACCAGATATGTGTATACCAATGTTCATAGCAGCATTATTCACAATAGCCAAAAAGGTGAAAACAATTCAAGTGTCCATCAACAGAGGAATGGATAAACAAAATATGGTATATACATATAATGGAATAATATTCAGCCACAAAAAGGAATGAAATTCTGATTACACACGACAACATGGAGGAACCCCGAAGACATTGTGTCAAGTGAAATAAGCCAAACAGGGAAGCGGATGTGGCTCAAGCAACCGAGCTCCCACCTACCACATGGGAGGTCCTGGGTTTGGTTCCCGGTGCCTCCTAAAGAAGATGAGCAAGACACTGAGCTGACGCAATGGGCTGGCGTGGTGAGCTGATGCAACAAGAAGATGCAACAAAGAGACACAAGGAGGAAAACACAATGACAGGCACAACAAAGCAGGGAGCGGAGGTGGTTCACTGATTAGGTGCCTCCCTCCCACATGGGAGATCTGGGGTTGGGTTCTGTGTGCCTCCAAAAAGAAGATGAGCACACAACGAACAGACACAGCAAGTGCAAACAATGGGGGTGGGGTGAGGAT
>JAQZBX010097423.1:0-11693 GCA_029593785.1 Cabassous unicinctus
AAAAAAAAGCATAAAACAAACTTCAAAAGGATTGAGATGAACCCTGAGTATCTCAGCTTGCATGAGCACCTAAATGCTAAGTCTGGTATAATTTAAACAGGAAAGCATAATACACTCATGGATTATAACCCAAAGAATAAAATTAATACCAATAGTCCACACTGATATAAATAAGTAATTGAATAGAGGATAATGGATAGCTTTTCTTCTCGGAAAACTCCAATTAATAAATACAGAAGAAATGATAGAAATAGAATATCACCATTTGGAAAATACCACAGTAATACTTATTGCTGGCAAGAATCTTCAACTGAAGATTCTTGAAGTTAATGGGCCAAAGTATGATGAGAAAAAAAATATTTGCATAGCTTCAAAATATCTCCCCAGAATATACTTATTGCAAAGGGAAAATAGTAACTTTATAGTGGAAAAATCTAGGAGAAACCACCTTAGCCAAATGCTAAAAATTAACATCATGAATAGAAGACAGTGACAAGATGCACTGAGAGAGCGTAACACATCTTCTGAGGCATTCTTGCCAAAATTACATTAATATAAACATGTATGTAGAAAATCTTTAAAAATCTATCATAAAGCTACTAGAATTATTAAGAGTTTAGCAAAGTTGCAGGATACAGGGTCAATAAACAAAAAGCAATTGTGATCTAAGTATCTCTTAAAAATAAAAAAAATTATTAAAAAATAGCAATTGTGCTTCTATATCCTATACACTAGCAACAAACAATTGGAAAAATGACACAATAATAGCCCAGATATGAAATATTTAGGAATAAATTCAACAAAATATATGGAAGATCTGTATAAGGAAAACCTACAAAACATTGCTGAAATTTAGAAAGACTAAAATAAATAGATACACCATAATTATGGACTGAAAGAGTCAATATTAAGATGTCCGTTTTTCCCAAATTGATCTACAGATTTAATGCAATCTTTATCAAAATCCCAGCAGGCTTTTTGTAGAAATTGACCAGCTGATTTTAAAATTTCTATGGAAATGCAAAGAACCTAGAATAGAAGCTGGAGGACTGACACTGCCTGATTTCTAAGATTTACTGTAAAGCTACAGTAATAAAGATAATGGGGAATCGGCTTAAAGGTAGCTATGTAGATTGATGACATAAAGAGTCTGGAAACAGACCCTACATATATATGGTCAAATGACTTTCAATGAAGGTGACAAGATAATTCAAGAGGGGGAGTGAGAAGGAGATTCTTCTCAATAAATGGTGCTAGAACAACAGGATACCTATACTGGGGAAAAAAAAAAAAAGTGAATCTCAACCCTTACATCACACCATATACATATATAAAAATTCAGATAGATTGCAGAATGCTTATAACAACTTAGTTCATACCGTCCCAAACTGGAAACAACCCAAACCACAATAGCTGAATGGAGTATCAATCAGCAATAAAAAAGGAATGAACTATTGATAAATTCAAAAACATGATCTCCAAAACATTATGCTGAGCAAAAGAAGCCAGACACCAAAAAAGGACATACTGTATAATTGTGTTTATATGAAGCTCCAGAAAAGGCAAAAACTGTAATTGAAAGCAGATAAGTGAGGTTTGGGGGCTGGGGGTGTGGATTGACTGCAAAGGGGCATGAGAGAAATGTTCTTTATTTGGATTTTGGCGGTGGTTAAATGAGCATATACATTTGCCAAAACTCTTCAAACTGTGCATTTTAAATGGGCACATTTTATTGTATGTAAATTAGACCTCAATAAAAGTGTTTTTTAAAAAATTAGCTGTAAATATTATAATTTTCTGCTATTCCTGCCACCTCATCCCCTGCGTCAGTGGTTCTCAAAGCACGCACAGTCAGGTATCATCTGGGAGGCTCCTCAGACACTCATATTCTGAGGCCCACCTCCAGGAGATAGGGTAAGGAGTGGGGCCTGGGATTTGGCATTTGAAACAAGCACCTGAGACTATTCTGATTCAGGCGTCCTCAGACCACACTTTGGAAATCTTGCCCTCATTAGATTTTTCTCCTGGGTCAGAATCAGGCCACGTTTGACCATCTGGTAAGAGCTCTGAGATGCACTCGGGCCCAACGTTTTCAATTTAGCGCTTGAGGTAACACTGGAGCTGTTAGTGGCAGATGCTGTGACAGGGAGGACCACAAATGGGCTTGGAGAGAGGATACCTGGTTTTAGTGCTAGCTTAAATGACTTTCATCGAGCCACGTCTCTCCTCTGTAAAATGCAGTTAAACAGTCGCTGCCTATCAACCCTTCTGGCAGGTGAGGTGCAATGGAATGTTCTAGAATAACTGTCATTGGCAGTTGGTAAGCTTAGCCCCACCCACATTGCCAGGGCGACCAGGCCTGCTGAGACTGGCCCAGCCCACCAGGCACAGTTGCCAGAGTGACTGGGTCCCGTGAAGAGAGGAGGGCGGGAAGGAGGTCTTCACAGAGAAGCTCTCAGGGATGCTGCTTTCCTCTCTGAGGCAGAAAAGCTTGGAGATGGGGAAATGGAAGTAGCAGTCCCTTCAAGAGTTTAGGGATCCAGGCCCTAATGTGGGGCCCAGTTAATGCAGGAGGCTCCTGAAGCTCTCTTTCAGAAGCTGGGCTACAAGGAGGCCTCGGAGAAGGTGCCAGTTCTGGGAGGAGCTGCCATCAGAGTTCACCGCTGAGGAGAAAGTCCTTCTGCTCAGTCCTGAAGGGAAGATAGCTAGACCACCTCTGGCTAGGGGTGATCCAGTTTTTTCATAAAGAGAGTAGAGGAGACCAGGGCAATGGTGCAATGGGGGTTCAGCAGAAGCTCCAAATGGATCTATATAAATAAAGATATAATAGGATCAAAACGTATTAACCCAAAAGAAGAAAGGGGCAAAGTCAGGTAATAGGATGAGAGTAGAGAAATATAACTGCAAAGAATTTACCTCCGTAGGCTGGAGTAACTGCATAAAATGTAACTCTGGGCTTCCTGGAAGCCAAAGCACAGAAAGGGGCAGATGAGTAACTTTGGTAGAAGGAAGCATCCATACCAGTTCTTTAGGAAGGGAAATTGCCCTGACTCCTGAGCAAGTAAGCAAGCCATAGCTTCTCTTTTATTTTTTTACACCTGAAACAGCAGACTAGCTAGCATCAGTAGCAAAGGGAACCCTTCTTAATGTAACTCAAAAGGAAGGGAGGAGGTTGACTAGAGGCTATCGCCTTGAAGCTAATGACACTTAACTTGAAGGGGTCCACCCATGCAGGGGCTCTTTTCAAGTTCTCTCCTCTCTCTCTTTCCATCCAGGGAAAATTGTGTAGATTTGGTTTTTTGCTTTCAGTGAGTTTTACAAACTCCAATTCATGGGCCCAGACAGAGATTTCAAAACAAAAATGAAAGCAGTAAATGCTCTCCTAAAAGCGGTGCACTTGGCAAGTTAGACTGGGAATCGCTTCGATGTCATCACTTTGATGTCTGTTCATACCACAAGTTGCTGGAGGGGTTGGGGGGTGCAGGAAGGAGCTGGCTGGCAGGACAAGAGCCCAGGGAATACCTCATCCCAAGAAGGAGGTGTTCAGGAAGGGGGACTGGTGGTGGGGGTGAGCCAGGCACCAGTAAGAAACTCTGCCCCCTACTGTTAGCCTTGAGGCCTGATGACTGGCTGCTGCTGGGCCTTCTCCTGGAGAGGCCCCCGGTCCCCAAACATTCCTTTGTTAGAGTCAAATCCTCACTGCCTGCAGAAGCCAGGGAAAGCCTGATCTTTTCCCTCCCAGCATAGCCAGGATGACTTGCTGGGAAGTGGCGATATTATGGGTACAATACCAGGCCCAGGATTCCTTTCTTCCTCTTTAACCCCCCAGAGCACTTGGTCTGTGCTTCTTTTAGGGTGCTTAACCCTCCTTGCCTCCCCTTACAGTCACATGTACTTGATCCCACAATACATGCCTTGATGCAAAGGGCAAAATCTTCCTGGCTCTCCCTCCAGGAGCTTGAGTTTTGTACAAAATACATGTTCGATGCATTCTTGGGGATTTGAAGAAATCGGAGACCGAGTGTGAGCTCTGAGGATGCTTCCAGTCCAGCCTTGTTGTAATAAAACACCCATAAGCATATCTAGCTCCCACGGATCAGTTAAGCAGCAAATGAGAGTGACAGTTGATCAGGAGCAGGGATGGGTTCAGGTTTTATGTGGGCCTGACCAATTTTACAAAATTCTTCAAGAAAAAAATAATACAAAATTACAAACATAAAATAAGGTCCAGGGCTTGGCAATGTGGGGCACTGAAGGATAGGCTTCAAGAGGCTCCAGGGTAAATAGAAATAGTCTGTGGTCTTTGGAAGTAGCCGGCGAAGGTGTCGCAGAGATGGGACTCGAGCTTGGCTGTGCCTTAGAGGAATGGCAGGATTGGGAAAGACAAAGGGGGTTTCTTCTGGCAGGATGAATGAAGAGATTTAATAATTCCAGATGCCTGGTGGGGAGACAGTGGACAAACCCAGTCCAGTTGGAGCAGGGAGTTTTAAAAGTACAGGTAGAGAAAAGACTAGGAAGTCAGCAAGCCACAGATCAGCTTGTAGAGGCCTTGAATGCAACCTAAAGTGTCCAAATTGTGTTTCACTAATTACAGGAGCTGTGGAAATTTGTATTTTTTAAATGTAGTTAAGTGGCTTGAGTAAAGAAGTATTTTGGGAACATTAGCCTTGTTGTATTGTACAAGGCAAAGAAGCAGGGGGCTTCCAGAAGTCCCGCCTTGGATGATAAGAGCCTAAACTTGGGTTGTAGTGGCTGTGAGGATGAAAAGGGAAACAACCAGCTCAGTGGACTTTGGTGACTTAGGGACCAAGAAGAGAAGGGTTCCAAGGTGACTGGGATTTCTGCTGAGTATTAGAGAATGACTAAATCATTAAGAGAAAAGGGAAGGTCAAGAAGGGGGGGCGGGTTTGGAGCAGAAAATAGAAGAGAATTTTAGGCATTTAGCACTCGAGGTGATGGAAGAACTATGGATTTGGAGGCCATTGTCTGGTGCCTGGGAATCGAGGGCTAGAGAAGACTCACTCGGGAATCAGAAGCATTCATTCATTCATTCATTCATTCAACATGCATTTGTTGGTAACCTCTAGCACACCCAACTTCTGTGTTAGGTGTCAAAGGATGTAAGAGACAAAATGCTCCCTTCCTTTGAAATATTTAACTTATGATGACAAAAGAAAAGAGATAGGGATGAAACTACAGTTGAGTAAAGGCAGAGCCATCCCAAGGTGGAGGAGATCTGGCTGTGACATTTGTCACCTATTGTTTTCCAAAGAGTGTTCAACTCAACCAACTTGATGAGTGAGCATCCTTTACCTCCCCCCAACTCCACTTGTGTTCCTCCCCAACAGCAGACTTGTCTGAAGAGAACCATGTTCCCACGGAGGCCACGACTGCCCTCTGGTCAAGAGTGGTACACACAATAAGTTCACAGAATGGAGAAATCCCTACAAGAAGAGGGATACTTGGGGAAACACTCTTGGAGGAAGTAGGACTGGATCTGAACCTAAATGACTTAGAAGTTTGCCTAAGTCGAGTAGACAGGGAAGGCAGACCTGGCCCTAAAAGATAATACCCAAACTTCATCTACTAGAATGCAACCTCAAATCCTCTTTGCCCATAAAATCTCAGTTCAGATCAGCAGGGAAGATCTGTCCTAGGAGGGCAAGGCGACTCCATGGAGAAGCTTGCTTAACTTTTCTCGGGCTGCTCCTTCTGTCTGGAATGGCCTCACCAAGAAGCAAGCATCAGAAACTAAATAAGACGGGGAAACAAGAGGGTGAGTTGGGGCAGGGGGCAGAATGAGTGACAGTGTTGAGGAGTGGGCAACGTAGCACCAACAACTCCAAAGATAGTCAAGCCAACCCAACGCCCCCAATTTCAATTTCAAGATGTTTCCTTGGCCATGAACTGACTAGCACTGTTTTCACTGTAACCTAAAACCTGCAGAGGTGAACTCACGTATGGAGTTTTTTTTTTTAACTTCTATCACTGGAAGTGTGTGTTTCAAATTCCTTGCTTCACTCTACCCTTTCTTGAACTTTTTTACGTGAATGTGTATGACACATACATTTCTCAATGTAACATTTTGCATTTCAGAGCCAAATAGCCACTCTCGAGGGCAATCTGAAATCCACAGGGTTTGATTTTCCTCTGAATAAACTGCTATCAAGCAGTACGCCCCAATGCTTAAAAAGACTGTTCCAGTGTACCTTCAAGACCTTCCTACCTCAGAGATGGTTGTATCCCCAAAGATGCTAGATGTGAACTAGCTGACTCCCAGTCACTCCTTGGGGGGCCTTGTGTCGCTCTGGGAGTTTTCATTTACTGGGAATAAAGGGAAGAAAGGAAGTAGCAGCCAACAGATTAATTTTGCTACTTATTCCCACTTGGCCACTAGCGTATACTATGACGCTGAGGCCGTGCGTAGGATGAGGGCGTGCAGCCATTTCTACAAATGGCCACATCCCATACTGACAGACAGATGGCCCATCCAGAAGGAAGAGCTGCTGAGTAAGTTCCCAAGCACCCAGCTTGAGGTAAGGGGCTAAAGCCCCTTGTCCTGGCCCCTGAAATGATCTCATACAATCCTTCCCTCCTTGCTGCAGATGGAAAGTTGTGCAATCACTTCAAGTTCCTCTCAGTTGAAAACAGAAAGGGACGTTTGATATGAAGTAGGACCCACTTATTTATTATGAAATATTTCAGCAAACTGAAAAGGATTAAGAAGAAAAGCCCATACACCCCACTACCCAGCTCTAGCAAATCCCACTCTTTTATTCTTCTGGGTCAGATTCTTTACAAGAGAGCCAAATGCTGCTGAAGCACATGAGGCTTCTGTTCTGGCATCACGGCCAGCAAAACAAATAAGAAATGCTGGACACAATGGATAAAGCCTAATTTTAATGCATAGCTGAGCTTGCAAGAAGGTAAGGGAAACCCCCAGGGGCCAGAAGGCCAAGGGACCTGAGCTACAGAGTATTAAGCATTGGAGGATGCTGTAGCCGCTGGAAGGTAGGCGGGCATGGCCGGATGTGTTCTGTTCCAGGCAGCTCGGCTTTTAACGTCTACACATAAAGAGGATGTTGAAGCCTTGGCTATGCCTGGAGGTGTTGGAACACCCTCACTGTCCCTGCACAGACATGTGACATGGGGACTCTGAGAGCCAGATGCTCAGATAAAGGGTGGGCTGGGGAAGTGTCCCTCTGACACAGGAAGACAGGGAAATCTGCCTGTCTTAGCCTGGGTGCTGAGTCGGAAAGTTTCTCCCAAGAATTTTTAACCAAGGTCTAGACCTCACAGAGGGAGACTTTGGAGTTTAAACACACTTCGTATTTTGGGAAAGCAAAAAAATTAGCTCTGAGACTGTGATATTCTAGGCCACTTGGCTTCAGCAAATGAAAAATCTCTCAACAGGGCCTCGCACAGGCCAGGCCTCACAGGAGTCTCCCAGACAAAGCCCTGGTCGTGGTCCAGATGGTTATATTTTCTCCCTGCTCTTCTCAGCATCAAGTTACCCCTGCCGTGTGGTGCCAACCTCTGCCACCTCGAGGCAGAGAGCTCCTTAGAGCTGCAGGCCTCTCCTCTGTCCTATTCCTTCCCTCTTAGAGTTCCTTCTAATTCCATGCACCATGTTATGCTGTGAGCGACTCCACAGGTAGCTTGTACTCTGGGAGCAACCTCAGATTGAGGCATGGGAGCCAGCTCAGGCCTGGACCACAGAGGCAGTGACTAGTGACTGCCAGGCATGGCCTCTCTCCTTGCAGCCAGTATTTGCAATGTTAAAATTAGTCTCACTTCTTTGGAAATACAGCCACAATGTGGGGGGGTGGGGGTGGGGAAAGGCCTCCCCTGAGGCCCCACATGCCCCTGTAGCATGGCCGGCACCCATGTCTTGGGTGTATACTATCTCTTTTCTTATCTTAATGAACTCTTTACTCCCTTATCTACGTTAAAAAAAATTTTTTTAATTAAAAAAAAAGCCAGTAAGGCTAGCAAGTCCTTGGGAGATTACCTCATGCAAGGCATCAATGCAGGCAGAACTGTCTGCTTTAACCAAGACTTACCCAGCTCCCAGGAGCTCCCTCTCTCCAGCAAACATTTGAGCATACCCCCAAGCTTTCCCAACTACCATCATACCCCCCTCCCCATCTCAAACAATGCTGGGAGGAGGGCACTCTCCCTGCAGTGTGGGCTCCATCAGCTGCCCACGGCCATGCTGGCCCTTTGCTCCAGGAGCTTCCCTCCCCGTGAGCTCATCTCGTAACAGACCTTCTGGGGGACATGGCCCTTGGATCCTTGTCCTGGGTCCAGCAGAAGCAGGACAGCAGAAAGTTCCCAGAAGTGGAACGACCCTCCGGGCTCACCAGGGGGAAGGGGGGAAACGATCTAGACCCAGGGAACAATCTAGAACCAGAAGCAAGGATCCTGCTCAGCAGACACCAGAGACTGGGCCAGGAGCCACGGCCACAGAGCTCTGCCCTGGCACCTGGGGCATCGTGTGCACAGCTGCATGGCAGGCCCAGCTCCCCCGAGAACACGAGGTCCTCAGGACAGGGACCATGTCTTATTCACCTTTGCTCCCCTGTGCCCAGGATGTAGTGAATAAAAGAATGCATGTCCAGTTAAGAACCAGTAAAGGGGGCACGTAAGAGAGAAGGACTTCTCTACCCCAAATCTCCAGCATCACCTCGGATTGAATGAGCTCTCTGCTTTAGCAGGCGCTGGGGACTTAGGTGATAAATAGCAACCAGGCCCACATGGCCCAATCTCAAGAAGGGACATCTTGAGAGGCAGACCAGAGGCCACCAGACTTCCAATACTCTCCATCCAGAGACTGCCGCTGTCCTCTTACCTGAGTTCTGCCCACGGTCAAGGCCGATTTCAAACCCGCTTCCTCTGGGAATCCTACCTGGGCTCCCCACCACCACCACCCTCCACCTGCCCACAAAGGAGCTCACTTTTCTCCAACCCCCGGAGCCTGGTGCCCAGACGGCCACTCGGGTGTGGAGACAGGGCACACCCCAGGACACAAAGGGAAACAACAGCAAAACCTAAATGATCAAGGAATATGGTGGCCTGCTTATGTTTTTCTGCATGGGTGGTTTGAGTCCACAGCTAAACGTGAAGCTCCTAGAGAGTGAGACCATGCTTTCCCTCCTCCTCCATCTCCTCCCAGCTCCCAGCGCTGGCTAGGCATATGCAATCTGCAAGAGTCTCTCGTTGGCCTGAGACAGGCCTCCTTCTCCAGCGCCTGGGGCCATGCGGCAGTCCCCCTAAAGCAGGCCAACCCAGCCATAAACCCCCCTCCCTCTTTCAGGAGCAGGCACCTCCTAGGTTTCTTCTTCCGCCAAAACACATCTTTTTGTCGGGGGCAGGGGAAAGAAGGTGGGCTTTCTTTCTAGATGTGTGATCTAGGACTTAATTGATTATAGTCCCATCCTCGGTCTCTTTACCTATAAAATGAGGGTAAAAAGTTATTTCTCAAGGTCACTGTGCAGGTACAAATAATACATGTAAAGCATCTGGCACATGGAGGCTTTGAATAAATAAAATACAGCCATTATTACTTCATTATTAGAGCAAATAGAATCAGCCATCGCCCTAGGTATCCCAAGTCTGCTCTCAGAGGAGCCAAGCTCCAGAATGCTGCTGCCCCATGTCCCACTGGCACCCTATCATGCTAGAGGGGAAGTTGGCCTTGCTTGGAAATCTCTGTAAATTAGGGTAGACCAGATTGCCTGAACTACAGGCTCCTCTTTAATGATTTTTCTGTCTCCGCTCTTCTTTTTGGGCTTAGTAGGTCTGCCTAAAAGAATTCTCTCCCACTCTAGTCCAAATTTCTGGGAATCGAAAAAACACAGACAAGAACACTTACTGAATAACACTAAGAATCAAAATAAGTCACGAGAGCCTGGAAGGGCGTTTTAGATGCAATGTCACGAATTTTAAAGCCTGGGCTTTGTGGCATCTATTTTCCCCGTTGTAATGTGGGTTATTCCTTTTCAGTTTTGACAATTATCAGATAACTGCTATTGCTAGGTAAAAGAATCTCCAAACAAGTGAGGTGTTGCTAACTATTCTCAACTATGCTATAAATTAGGACTCCTCAGATCTTTTAAAATTAAATAATGGGATGAAAAAGTTCAAACAGATCTGAATCTGTCAGTAGCTGTCACAGAGATAAAGTGGGGGATGTCCTCAAAACAGCATATAGGGGCAGGGGGTCCAAGCAGGGAGAACACACTTCCAGCTCTGGGCAATCAGAGAACGTGACCTAGAAGCTCTGCTCCAAAGCAGCACAGTTTATCAAGGATATGCCAGAGAAGGGATGTCTTAAGAGTGGTGGTTGGCATATCAGACAAAGGTTTAGGACAAGGAATGGGAATGTAGGGGAAAAAATCCAATTAACAATTTCTCCTTTTTTCTATATCAGAGGTATATATAACTTTTAATCAGAGCTTTTTTATGGTTGGAACCATTCACAACAACAAAAGGTTTTTGTTTTTTTTTTCACCTCTAATTTGAAAGAAGGTTAATATAGTAAGTAAAAATTTTCTTTAAAAAATTAGGAAGATGCAAAAAAGTACATCCTTGTTGAAGGGGAATTCAGTTTTATCAATCAGAACTTTAAACTGTGTAGCATCCAACCCAGCAAATACACTTATAGGTATCTATTCTAAAGGAATATCCACTTGCAGACTAAAGAATCTTACATCATTTTTATGACACCTTATGGCAAAAATGCCCATCATCAGTATGGTAATAATAAACTAGATTAAGACACATCCAAACTTTTGGGCTACTAGGCAGCAATGAAAAAGCAAAAACCTCTGGACCCAGATCCTATACCTATACCAAGCACAAGTCTGCTACCACTGGAAGAGAGCAGGAAATTCTTTACCACCCATGACCAACCACAGATACATGGCAGAGTTTGGGGAAAAGTTCCATCCCCAAGACACACACAAACACATACACAGGGCCTGCCTAAGACTGACCAGGAAAATAGAAAATCCCCACTACTTCCAACACAAGCTTAGCACCAAGTGATAGACAACAGCAGTCTATTGCTGAGAGGCAAGAGCTTGGAGAGACAGGCATGCAGGGACTGCTAAAAGCTGAAGGTGCAGCAGGAACACTGAGAAATACCTGTGGCCCCTCAGGCCCTCTAACATCCCAGGCCCCACTCTAAGCGCAAGGTAACAGCAGCCCACTGCCAGAGGAATTCATTAAAGCCGGTGGAGCACTGAAGGTAATAAAAGCATCAAAGAACCTGAAACCCAGCTCAACTCATGACAATATTGCTCAATCCTCCACACAATCCTCCAACAGCCTGACAGAAGAGGCATGACTTTTTGTGGGCATAAATACTATTTACCTCAGTCTCGTCTGTTCTTCTACAATGATGTCCAGCATTAAATTTAAAAATTACTAGATGCTCAAGAAAACAAGATAAAACAACCCACTGTCAAAAGCAATCAACAGGGGAGCCGGAGCAGATGTGGCTCAAGCGGTTGAGCGCCTGCTTCCCACATGGGAAGGTCCCGGGTTTGGTTCCCAGTGCCTCCTAAAAACAAGCAACAAGCAAACAAATGAAAAAACCAACACAGGGGAGCCAATGTGGCTCAGTGGTTGAGCACTGGCTTTCTGCGAGGACCTGGGTTCAATCCCCGGCCTCAGTACCTCAAAAAAAA
>JAQZBX010097424.1:0-11697 GCA_029593785.1 Cabassous unicinctus
ATAATATTTTTTAAAAGAATCCAATAAACATAAGGTCCACCAAAAATATTAGTTGTATATGGAAATATGTATGCCTGTTATTTTTCTAGTGTGGTGAAAATAAACATTTTCCCTAAAGTATAGTAATCATTTAGATAATATTTAATCAATGTATATATCCATTTAAATAACACACATTGAATTCTCAGCACATTTCTCAGTATTGGAGATTGAGTAGCAATAAATACATAAAATTTTAGTCAGGAAGTTTAGATTCCACTGGTGTGAAAAAACATGATGAATAAAAAATGAAGAATCAGGTTTTTCCAGATAGTTTTAAGTGTCATGAAAGGATAAGGGTAGAGATTGGAGTAGCATATGAGGAAGATTTCCCAGATACTTATTGAATAGATAAAGGATATATGTGATAGATTAGACAGAAAAACAGTCATAGATAAGAATAAAGATAGTTAGAAAGTTAATAAATAAATAATAAATTCTGTCATACTCAACAATGGGAACCAGATTATTCATAGTCTCCAGCATCAACTCTTTGAACATCTTATTCTGGAATGTGTCCATCATGCTCCACTCTTCCTGGGTGAAGTCTATAGCTACATCTTTGAAGGTCCCTGCTTCCTAAAACATCACAGACACTCCATTTTAGACAGGGATATTTTCACCAAAGTTTCAGTGAAATGGTTTTGAGGACAGAACTGAGGAATAGAGGATCTGTGTGGATAGAAAACTCAAATAATCTTTGAAATTCCTGTTAGATCATTCTGCAGGCTGATGTGTTATCTACATATCAGATGTACTTGCAGAGACTTTCACAAACTGAATACATAAATTTCATTATGTAACTTATGTAACATATGTAACTTTATGTAAGACAATATCACATGAGTTGTAGTGTGATATGATTTGCCTATTGTATGAAAAGCTGGTATTTATGATTTCCAGAGTGTGATTATAAAATTTGCACTTCAGAAATCATAAGAAAAACATTCTTCTCCTTGAATTTCTATAAATCTACAAATTCATCACAATGGAAGCAACATCTGTGACCTGACAATTTTTAACCATGACTAGGGGTTTCTTTATTCCAATCCCTCCCAATGAACTCAATTTACCCATCTATAAAATGGTTTAACAAACTGTAATGAGTTTGGAGAGATGAATGAGTTAATGTGTAAAGTGCTTCCTACATAACAAACACTGATTAAGTAAAAGGGATAGGTTTATTAATCATTAAAATAGCAGAAAATCTTGCAGAAATAGATAGCATTTTGCAGAATTTAACAGGCTGCATACAAAACTTAGGATCATTATATTCTTCCTCTTTCATCTTTATAAAACTTAGGTGTTCATTGGAAGATATAAGGTTAGGCAGGCCAATAGCATAAACATGGTCTCCTTGAAATGCTATACTGAATTACAATCCCAACATGCCTCCTCCTGGTTCTAGGTGGCCATACTCAGTTTTACCATGGACCTCCAAATCCTAATTATCATTGTCAATCTTGTATCCTTTCTTTGATTCTCAGTTAAAAGAAAGAGTTACCCTCTTCATGTGTTCTTGTCTCTCCAGTTCTTCAAAAAATTTCACAGGATCTACAATTTTACTGTAAATAATAAACCCTTTTTCTCTAGGAACAGCCAAAGTCAGAAGAATAAAACTCCCTATTCATGTGCCTCCACTTTCAAATTCGGATAAAGGTCATTTATGAGGAAGAAAATGCTTGATTAGGGATAAGTTGGTGATGAGAATTTCTAATGCCTTTTCAAAATGCAAAAATACCTTCTAGCTATATGCGCTTTAAGATTTTACTGTTGGAGAAATTAAACCAAGTATTTTCATTGCATTCTCTGGCATAACCTTCTCTTGTACTCCCCTGGATACTACACAACCCTTATTTTTGTGCCTTTAACATTGGATTGATTGAACTCAGCTAAAACATGTGTTTCCGCTTTGGACTATCAAGGTATGCTCTTGCTCACCTCTATCACATGTCACCACAATCCTAAGCACATTACTACCATATACAAGTTTAATGATGGAATTATTTCCACACCAAGGATGAGAGATCCATCTCTTATCTGAATACAAAGCCTTAATGGAGGCTGGAACAAATTAGCTTAATATTTGAAAGGACATTGTTTCTTAGTCGTTGACACCCAATAGTTATCTAACACTTATGGCACACTTACATGGTTCTCAGATCTTTGAATATCTACTGAATGCAGTTAGAATATTCAGAGTAATAGGAGAAATCTGCCCTTGATCTGGCAATAGAGATATAATTTCAGTAGAAAGAACAACACTTCACTTACCAGGGGATGCACTGTCAATAGGCTATGAGATGTATTCCTCTGATTTTTTCACTCTCAGACAGGTCAAGGAAAAAAGAGGAAATGCTGAGGATGGAGAAGGATTCCCACAATTTTCAGAGCCACCAGGAATGTGCACCCAAATTTCATCTGGAAGTATCCCAGCAACCAACCAACAGAAATAGGTAGTGTACTTTAGAAAGGCAGGGGGTGGATTCTCACCTCCCAGTGTCATAAGTAATAAGACAATGGCTAATGCTGCTAAATATTAAATATTTATACAGCTACATTACATATCTGAACATGAAAAACATTGAATTTTATATGTTAAGTAGTCCATCATTTTCTGAATTTTAATTCTTTCCCAGATTCTAAAACATAGGTATCACTAATTCACACCACATGTGGAATTTGGTCTCAACCAACAAATGAACACTATGGAATTTCTCAAACTTATGTATTCTTGGTTCATGACTGGCTATGTTTCTCCAATATCCCGCCCAATCCTCTGGACCCTTATTCACTTCCTGCTCTACCCCCAGTCCCTGCTCCTTTTATATACCTTCTGTAAACCATTTTGGTTTCCTCACTTGAGAGTTCTAGAACTACTACTTCCTCAACCCTGACTTTTAAATATTTCCCCAATAAACTATTATCCAATGCATGCAAATTTAAAATATAATTCATGAGGGATTTAATCAATTTAAGGACTTAGATGATATGGCGGGATCAATGCCACCCATCCTCCAAATCTAGCTTATAAACATCCTTCATCAGAAAGTAGCAGGAGTACATAATATAAAAAGGCTCATAAAATATAGAATGGATTTGTGTAGGAAATATCTCTTTGCACCATCTGATATTTTAGGAAAATGTTTATGAAATCCTGTCCTATATTAATCTTTGTTAGCTGCAACATCCCTGCATATAATATACATTCAAGTATTAATAACTTATAAACTATAAATTCTCCCCTGAAAACTTTGTTAGCAATTAATGTTATGTCCTGGGCAAATGATGATAATGTGCTATAAACAAAAGAAAACAGCCATTTATTCCTGAATTGGAGTAAAAAGAAAAAAATGCATTAAATGTGACATATATCCACTTATATTATTCTCAATATAATCCTGTTGATTATAGTTTATTTACCAGTATAAAAAAGGACATGATCAGAAATTCAGAAAATTTTAGTAACACAACAATATTACATGGCTAGAAAATGGCAGAGATAGAATTTGAATTTTGCACTGCGTATCTGCAAAACTTAAATTACTGCAGCATTACATGCTATATCTAAGTTTTACCTGGAATACCCCATGTTACATCAATTATCAGAGACCACAACCTGTAATTGCAACCAACTCTATATGTTTATTCACATGATTACTCCTACAGCCTCCAGTGTGTCGATACCCTGGTCAAATATCAGCCTTTATCCTGGCTGTATTCTCATTATTATGGTCTAGTTTAATCCACATTTACTCATTTCAACAGATACTTATAAAGTCCATCATTTTAATTTTTTCTCATGACCATCTTACCATTGTTACATCTACCAATAAACATGCCACAACATACCTACATTCTTCTACCACTGCATCTGACACAGCCAGACACTAGGATATTGATTGTGGTATAAACACAGGGTCAAAACTCCTAGTGGCTATCAAGTATATCTGGCAACTCTACTGTCTTGATAATTAAGTCATCCATCCACTCTCCATAAATACTTCAATTCTTCTCCACGTCTTTTGAAGTTCACACATTCTCACAGTACCCTGCACTTTCAAAAGATTGAATCACCTCCTACTAAGCTGATGGATCATGTAATTTGGCCAATTACACTTTAATAGCATAATATCTTCAAATATTCCTTGCATTCACACACATAGGCTACTCCTTTTCTCCTGTTAAATTGAGAATTCTGGCTGAGTCCAATGTCTCAAATTGAATACCTACTCTCCTCTTTTGTTGATAACTATATAAATGATCATAAATTTGATCTGTTACTGGAAATTTCTCCCTCTCTTCTCAAATATTTAATTTCATTTTGTCTCTTCCATCTTGAAACAAGGACATTCCTTTAGCATACTTTCCCTCAAGTACCAGGTCTCCTGCTCCTTTCTCTCTTCACAATTGAAATGAAAGTTCAGTTACAATTTCCTCATACCTCACTCACACTTTGACATGAATATCAACATTAATTCATCATAAATAAATTTTGCTTGCTAACTTCATCAATGATCTTGCCATAGAAAAATCCTTAATTGTAACCAAAGAATTGAAACATCACCTACATTTGGGGGCTTACTTTTTTCTTGTTTTCTCTGACATCTTAGTATCTTATTTCCAAACTAGTCTAGTCACTCCTCCCCTTGTCCTCTGCAAAGAACAACTCAGTAAACTATTGGAAAAAAATCCTAGCAACTATTATCTTCTTTTATCCACTCTGCTGATATGCTCACACATTTATTTAATTGATATCAATTTCTTCCACCCCAATTTCTGTTTGGAAGTGACAAAACACTTGACTGGAAATCTTTTCTGAGCTATCATGATTCCATGTTTAATTACATGCACCTAAAGTGGATTATATTTCAGAGCATTACCTTTTTCTCATAATATGAGCATTGAACCACCTCCAATCTCCAATTTATTAAAGTTTTATTTAAGCAGCTCTAGATCTTCTAATGATGATTTACTATAGCTACAATTAACTAAGGAGATTACCATCAGCAATTAGTGATATCTCATCTAATCAGTTGAAGACCTTAAAGGGAAAGTGATTTCAACATTCAGGGAGAAAGAATTCTCATCCCTATTTCAGACAGCCAGGATCTCCTGGGCCCTCAATAAGGACCTTTTAGAGCTCATGGTTTGCAACCTGTCCTGGAGAATTTGGACTTCTGCATCCCCATGGTCACATGAAAGAATTTTATAAAATCTCATAGTATTTACAAATATCTCCTGTCAGTTCTGTTTCCCTAGAGAACCCTGACTAATCCACAACCTTCATGCTTTTCTACAGATACCTCACTCTTTTGTGGATTTTGGTGGTTCTGGGCTGAACTGTAGAGAATATGAAGCAAGTGAATCATCAATGCTCTTTATTTCTAAGACACCTTGTGATTTACCAACATCCTTTCTGGCTGAGTATCAGTGTGACTCAAAAAGAGAGAGAAATGTTTGTACTGAAACTTTATATTCAAAGAAAAAGTATGTTTCTTGGTTCTAGAATGCACATATTTTACTGCCAGAAAAGTGAAAGGCCATCCAGACTAAGTCACATCAAATCAGATTTAAAAGATGTCCTGAGAACTGTGAAACAATACAACCTTCAAAATATTAGGGATTCCTAGAATAAAGACTATAGTTTCATTATTGTTTTTCATATAAGCAATATGTAGTTTAACTAATATTTAATGAATAGATAGCTTTGGGTACATTACTGAAGTACTTCATTTCTTGAGAAGGGAAACTTCTCATGGAAAACAGTTAATTTAATTGAGATTTTAAAAAAATTTTTTTGCTTTGGAAAAGCCTTAGAAAATTTTTGTGGAGACTGGAGTTAGTTTTAGGTATTTTTTCAGGGTAAGATATCACAGAACCTGTTGCATCCTCTGTTATTGAAAGCAAGCTTGGTTGCAGTTATGTGGACTGGAGTGGAGATGACAGTTAGTAGATTTAAGGGCTGGAATTTCATGGTAAATGCAAAGGTCCTTATAATGCTAGTAGAAACTCATTGAATAATTTAAAACAGGAAAGTTATATTATATTTTTTTATTAAATTAGTCTTTTATGAAGAAAGGAATGAAGTAATTAAGAAGGGGATTGGTGAATTTTAAGAATGAGATGGTGGTTCTTTGACATAGGGACTGGAAGTGAAAATGTGAGGGGGATAATGGAAGTAAAAGAGATAAGACAGAATAAAGAAAACCAAATTATTTATTTTTTTTATTTTGTCAGATATATAATTGAACTTTAATGATGTCTTCTACTTTACCTAAAGAATGAGCATGCAGTTTTGAAAGAAATTACATTTCCTTCCCTGAAAGCATAGAAAGTCTAATAAAAATCACAATTGTATTACAAATTTAGTTCGTATATGAAACTAATAGACAAGATTTTAGCAGAGAATTAAAATTTGTATTTGGTTATGGACAATATAAGGAAGTCTTTTATGAGGAAGGATTATACATAACTTATCAGAGGGCTAATACTATGAATTAGTCTAGAAATCAGTGCTAGATAATAATAGATGAGTAGGGAGAGAAGTAAGAACACTCCAAATAGAAGGGAATAATTCATTGGTATTTTCATTAGACTGATGATTAATTGCAGGCAGTTATTCAAGGAGTCATTCAAGGAGAAAAGAGATGTTAGCAATTTTTGGTAAGTCCCTAGTTGTCATTTAAGTCAACTCTTTATGATTTGCATTATTACAGAAGACTATTTTTTGCAAAAGTCCATCTGAGTAGCTGACAAGAAACCTCTCAACTAACCTGGTGGAGAATTTTCTGTTCTAATCTATGACTATGATGTGATATTTGGACTGTAGAGATGTGTCTATGAATAGAGATGATACATTTTATCAAAGGATTGGAAGAGTTTTTCTAGATAGAGAATACAGAGGACAAATAATAGGAATGCCTGGAGCAAGTCCAGAGGATTTCTGATGTTTAATGTTTGAGGAAGATTTTTCAAATGCCAAGAAAACATGGCCAAGGAAATCAAAGAAAAAAACAGAAGGTTGTGTCCTAGGAGACCAGGGAAGGAAGGATTTTTGGGAAATCACTGGATTTTGGGGGAATCATGTGGGATGAAGAAACATTCAGTGGGTGTAGAGATATTTAGAAAACTTGACTATCAACAGTAGTGACCTTAAATGAAGAAGGTGTTAATATGACTGGAAGATGTTGAAGAAACACAAGATATTAGCATAGAGGGTTTTCTTTGAGTAAGATTGGCCAAAATGTACAAGAGAGGTGAAGTAAATGAGGGAAATATAAATAGATGCTAAAATTTTTTAAAGATATTTAAAGATATTAAATTGCTGTCATAAAAAATGTTTGAAAATTGACAGGACTTATAAAATGGGAATTGAATGAGTCTGTATCACATCTGATTTTATGGAGTACTCACCAGAACTGAAACTGTAGAAGCCAGTGATGACAAACTAGATTCTTAGGCAGATTCCATAGGAAAACAGTACTCTGTCTTCTCTTAAAGCTGAACTGTCCAGCATCTTCATCTCTAGTGAAATGCCTTCTCTAATTTTTCTTATGCTTATATAGGGGCAAACAGTTAGTAAACCTAATCAGTGCTACAGTCCAGAGTAAGCACCCTGATTATATGTACACTTAACTTAATCACTACTTGTTAGGTTTGATTGGATTTTCCAGACTCAATATTTTCTTGATTACTGTATTAGTCCTCCAAAGGGGTGCTGATACAAAATACCAGAACTGCTTGGTTTTGCAGAGTATTTATTTGGGGTAAAAGCTTACAGTTACCAGGCCATAAAACATAACTTATTTCCCTCATCAAAGTCTGTTACCAGGTGTTGATGCAAGATGGCATGCTATGTCCATGAAGGTTCAGTCTTCCTACTCCTCCCAAGGTTCCATGGTCCCGGCTTCTTCCAATCTCAGCTGCAGGCTGGGAAAAGTCTTGTTTTTCTCCTGGAGTTCATTTCTCTCCAGGATCTGCTGCTCTGCTCTCTCCACAAGGCCAGCTGTAGACCATCAGGTGAATGGCTCATCTCTCTTCCCAGGACCTCTGCTGTGCCTAATGGAACCTTCTTTTTTTCCTTACATATCTGCTTCTCTGTGTGTTTACTTCTGGGGCCCCAAAATCAAAACTCCCTCATCACTTCTCTGCAGTGTGGTGTCTCTGTGAGGGTGGGGACTCAATGTCCTACTGACATGGCCCAATCAAAGCCTTAATCATTATTTAATCAAATAAAAGTGAAACGTCTGAATCCAATATAATCTAATATGCCCAGAAACACACCCATTTACAAACATAAACCAATATCTGTTTTTGGAATTCATAAACAATATCAAACTGCCACAGTTACTAAAAGCCTACTATCCCAAACCCATTTCATGACAATATACAACTCATTATTTTTCACTGTCATCTCATTGCCTTCTGACCTCTATAAGTTTCTGATGAAAAATTGGCACTTAACTTTACTGAGGATCCATGTACATGAGTCCCTTCTCTCTTACTGTTTTCAAGATTCTTTCTTTGTCTCTTGTATTCAAAATTTTGATTCAGTCAGTGTACTCCAGAGAAAAAGAGCCAACAGAAGATACACACACACACACACACACACACACACACACACACACACATACACACACATATATATAAAGAGATTTTTTTACATGGAATTGGCTCACAGGACAATGAGCTGGCAAGTCCAAATTCCATAGGACAGGGCAACAGCTGGAAACTCTGGTAAATGTGATTCTGAAGTCTGGCAAGTCCATGCTCCCCAGGGAAAGCTACTTGGTTGAAAGTGATGCAGAAATTCTTCTTTATGACTTCTGAAATCCTCAGTTTTGGTGTTTAAGATTTCTGAATGCTTGGATGAGGAAATTTCCCTCATTATAGAGGGCAACATACTTTGTTGCTTGTAGATAAAATTAACCAATTATAGAGTCAAATAAAATTCACCTATGAAATTCATTCCCAGTAACAATAAGATCATTGCATGCTTGACCAGACAACTGGACATCAAAACCTAGTGAAGTTGGCACATGAAGTATGTCTCAGTGTAGATCTCTTTGAATTTATCCTTTTTGTAGTTCTTTGAATGTCTTAGATTTGTAGATTCATGTCTTGCCTCAAATTTGTAAGTTTTCAGCTATTGTCTCTTCAGATATTCTTTCTGGGACACCATAATGTGTATGTCGGTATGCCTGATTGTGTCCCATAGTCTTCTTAGACTCTGTTCAATTTCTTCATTCCTTTCCTTTCTTTTCCCTCAGACTGGAAAATTCCAATTATCCTATCTTCAAGTTTCCTAATTCCTTCTTCTGTCCAAATCTGATGTTGAACAACCTTGGTAAATTTTTTCAGAATTTTAGTTTTCAATTCCAGAACACCTGCATGGTTCTTTTTAAAAATATATATCTGTTTATTGAAATTTTCCTTTTGCTCATGTATCATTTTCCTGATTTCTTTTATTTCTCCATTTTTTTCCCTTAGTTCATTGAACATATTTAGTACAATTGACATAAAGTCTTTGACTAGTAATTACATTGTCTAGGCTTCCTGCTTTATTTTGTCCCTTTGTATGAGCCATACTTTACTGTTGAAACCTGCACATTTGAAAATTACAACGTGTTAATGCTAGTGACCAGATTCTGTTTGTCATATAGGATCACTGAAGTCTCTTTTCCTTTAGCTTGCATTCAGTTAATGTGCTGAGAGAGATTTCTTTGAATGTCAGGAGCTCAGAAAAATAAAAATAAAAGCAAAAACCTCTCCTAGACTTTGCAGATTGGCTCTGTGCTGGGGTTTTCCATCAAGCTTAGTTCAGCTTGCACTGATCCTATAGATCAGTCCAAAATGAATGATTGGGTTCTTCTTAAGACTTTTTAGAGCATGCATCTTGTCCTGGGAGTTTGCATGGCTTTCATAATTCTCCATCATACAAGAATGTTCCTGGATATTCTAATTTCTCAAGGAAACTCTCTCCACAACATTACCTTCCAGGCCCCAGACACTGTTTGCATGTTTCAACTACAACCTATCACACAAGTCAGCTGCAGTTTCATTGCTCCCTTAGTGTTCCTACCAGCTCTGCATCCCAAATGAGTTCCAGTTCAGGAGAAATAAAAGAATCAGTTTCTTAAGCAGCCACCAGATGGGTTGCAACAGATATACATACACACTAAATTTGTGCATAATGTGTGTTCTTCTTCTATAGCCAGAGTTCAGGGACCCAGAAATGTGGGACTGTGTCCCAGAGACTGCAGTAAGTCTGGGGATGGTGTGGGATGGTGGCAAGGAAAAGCACCACATAGTTTTCCTTCCATTACTTAGCTTTCATTTTTCTTGATTTAGCATTTGCTTTATTGCTGTAAACCTTTTGCCTGATTTCTAGAGTTCAATTGTTTATTGTTTTGTTAGAATTTTATTTCCAGTCTCAGCAAAACACATGGTTTCTATTGTCTTCCTCCAGAATTTAAACAATTGAAAACAAACAAATTAAAAAATATATGAATGAAAATACCTTAATTTTATTAAATTATATGGAAATTTTGTGTTAACTGTCTGCACATTTTTAAAGGCAGGTGTTTCCCATGTTTCATCACACACACTAAGGAATTGGATATCAATCCACTCTGCCCTTTGAAATTATCTGAGGAGTGAAAAATTTCTGATGCCTGGGACTCATCCCAGTCATTCTGATCTAATAGTTTCTAGTTGTACCCTGGACATTCATGGTTTTAAAATGTGATACTAATAGGCATCAAAGTTTGAGAAACCATTCTTTAATGAGCTAATAGAGGATCTTGCTACTTACAGTGCAGGGTCATGGGCCAGGAGCAACAGTAAATACTGGGAGCTTGGTAGCAAGGTGGTATCAACGTCTTCACCCCAGACCTATGGAATCAGTATCCTCGTTTTAACAAGATTCCAAGGAAAATAGCTCAATAGAGCATGAGAATCTGAGTTTAGATTCCACAACACCATGGAAAAACTCTTTGCCAAAAGTGAAGATACTACTCCAACCTCATTCAGTTCATAAACAAGTACCTCTGCTGAAAAGAGGAAACATAGACATTGCAAGAAAGGTAATACTTCTGTCTAGATTTTAATGTTTGTAATTCTCCTCTCCTAGGTGCTAAGTTTCCCATCTTCCCATGAGATTTACCCTGCTTTGGTTTTTTGACTTAAAATGAAGTAATCTTAGTTGAAAATTCTAAATGATACAGTCAGGTTTAGGATGACAAACCATAGTATTTTGCCTGTCTCATTACTCCACATTTTCAGCCCCACTTACAGAAGGTAATTTTATCTAATTATTTTAACTCCTAGGCATATCTCCAAGTGTCAATTTTATGTGTTCATTTTAAAATTTTATATTTCCCATTATAAACTCAGCATATATTTCCCAATATGTGTGCCTTTTTAATGGCACCCCCACAAAATATCTAAATATCTACAGAATTCTAAAATTATTATATTTAAATTATTATTTAAATGAAATTAAGTCAGTGTTTACTTCATTATCTAAATATTATTTATTATAAGGTTTGGCTGTGTAAAAATTTCTTGCTTATACAATTGTTTTCCTGGAAATAATGCATATGATAATCCTAATGGGCATTAAGTGATATCTCATTGTAGTATTAGTTTGCAATT
>JAQZBX010097425.1:0-11711 GCA_029593785.1 Cabassous unicinctus
AAAATTTATTTAACCAATTCTCTTTTAGATATTTAGGGTTCCCCTCCACATTCCAATATTATTTCCCAATGATAAAGTAAAATTACTGTTTTAAAATTTGAATATATTTGAGTTCCTTCATACTTCTCATTAAATTTTATCCAAAATGCTTATGATCATTTTCTATTTCATACCTATCACCTGAGTGTGGGAGTAAATGTTTTGCCACATCTTTTTTTTTTTTTTAAACAATTCAATTTTATTGATACATATTAATAAAACATACAATTCATCCAAAGGTACAATCAATGGTATTTGGTATAATCACATAGTTATGCATTTATCACATTAATCATTCCTAGAGCATTTTCATTATTTCAATAATGATAAAAAGTAAACAAGAAAATTCACCTCTCAATCTGTTTCCCCTGCTGTACATAGCTATTTCTGACTATTTTTGCCCAATTATATATTTATTAAGCAGTTTTATTGAGATATATTGACATATTATATGCTCTATCCAAAGTGTAAATTATTGCCACATCTTTCATAGCAGCTGGGCATTTTTGTTTTAACCTTTTTCTGATTTATAGGTGGAAAGTAATAGCATCTCAAAAAAGGATGTTACCGTGAGATTATACTCTTCTTAAAAATGCTGTGAATACCTCATCAGTCCACGAGCTCCTTGGCCTTTGGTTTTTTATTCCCTGTGTACGAAGTTCTGTACCCTTCCTGATCATCCCTTCATATTGTTAACTAAGCTTCTTCAACTCTTGGATGTTTCTCTTAGACCAGATCTGGTGTGGCTTCCTTAAAGCCAGGTTGTCATTGAAAAGTTAGGCAACAGTTTGGAAATTCCCTGTGAAGGAAAAGGAACACTCCAACAAAGCTATCCATCTTTATAGTGTTCTGTGCCCATCCTTTATATATTTAGCAATTACTTTGGCTGAATCAGTTTGTGCATCTAGAAAAACCGGTCTGAATGTCTCTACCCTTTCATCAAAGCCAAACACCTTGGTCATCCCTCCCTTTTTCCTTTTCTTTCGACTATGACTAGCAGATTCTCAGTGAGCTAACAGGCTTTACACTTGTTTATACAACCTTAGCTCCATGGTTTTCTGGGAATGTTTCAGTTTCTTAAATGTAAACTTTTTCTAAATGTATTCATACTTTCTAAAATGCTGCTGTAATTGTAAATGACTTACCCAGGAGGAACTTGTCTTTGATACTGAGAATCTGATGCAAAGTCTTAAAACAGGTGTTAGTTATATTTCTTCTTTCTGTATTCTTTGGTAGGTGTTGCTCTTTCTGATATTCATAGGACAGTCTTTCTTTAACCAGTTTTCGTTTATCTTGAGGTCAGTCTTAAGAGTGGAATTGCTGGGTTAAACTGTTTTCCAAAGTGTCACATTCCTACTACCAACATATGAAGGTTCCAGTTTTTCCACATACTTGCAACACTTGGTATTATTAGTCTTTTTTCATTGTAGCTATTCTGGTGGATGTATATTGGTATCTCATTGTGGTTTTAATTTGCATTTCCTTGATGACTAATGATGTAGAGCACCTTTTTCTGTGCTTATAAGTCTCTTTTCCCTTTAAGCCATTTCACTGCCTTGAATCAAGAATATATAAAGGATTCTTACAAGTCTTTTATAAGATACCAGATTTGCAGATATTTTCTTCTAGTCTGTAGAAGAAATGAAAATGTCTTTTCATTTTCTTAATGTTGTCTTCTGAAGAGCAATAGTTTCTAATTTTGATGAAGTCCAGTTTATCATTTTTCCTTTTGTGGATCATACTTTTGGGGTCATGTCTAAGAAATCTTTGCCCTCTCCAAGGTCACAAGATTTTCTCCGATACTTTCTTCTAAAAGTTTTATCGTTTCTGCTCTTACGTTTATGTCTCTGGTTCATTTTTTGGGTTCATTTTTGTGTATTGTGTGAGCCAAGGGTCCGAATTCATTTTTGTGCACGTGGTTATCTACTTGTTCTAGTGCCATTTGCCTAGAAGTCTCTTTATTTTTTTAAAGCATTTTATTGAAGTTTATCATTCATACATGAACATACACATAAATTATAAGTGTTGAGTAAACATTGTGAACTTACAAAACTAACATACGTGACATCATACAGGGCTCCCACACCTCACCCCCCACAAACACTCTGCATTGTTGCAAAACATTTGTTAACAAATCATGAAAGAACATTGTCAAAGTATTACTACCAACTATAGTCCGTATCTTCCTCCCCTATGCATTCTTTTAAAGGATTTATTTATTTATTTACTTTTATCCATTCCCCCCATTTTTGCTGTTTCTGTGTCCATTCGTTGGGTGGCTCTGTATCTGTTTCCTGCCCTCTCTTCTCATCCTTCTCCTCCTGTCTTCACTGGGATTCGATCCTCGGAACCTCCAATGTGGGAGAGAGGCATCCTACCATCTGCACCACCTTAGTTCCTGGTTTTTCGGTGCGTCTCGTCTTGGCTCTCCCTTGTGTCACTCTGCTATTACGTCGTCATCTCGCTGCATGGCTCGCGAGGCTTGGCAGTGCACCCGCGCGTAGGGCCTGGCGGCCCACGCACCTTCTATATTTTTCTTTCTTTTTTTTTTTTACCGGGAAGTCCCAGGGATTGAACCCAGGTCCCTCCATATGGGAGACGGGCACCCAACCACCCGAGCCACATCCGTCCCCCTGCTGTATCTCTTAAAGTTGACCAAAGATAACCAAAGTTACAGTCTTTTCCCATACAGGATGGTCATATAATCAGGCTTAGTTTATCACTAGCATTCTAAAAACCAGACCTAGGGAGAAAAACTAGGTCTGGAGACACATGCATGGTTTCTAATACAGCGAATGTTTGGCCTACCCTGATTATCACAAAATCAGGACAGCGAGAATATTCGCATGGAAGTCTCTCTCTCTCTTTTTTTTTTTTTTTTTTTTAAGAAGTCTCTTAAAGGTTTTTTCCCCTTTAAGCAATTTCACTGTCTTTCAGTCTTGGGTATGTGAATGAGCAGTATTCATTTTCTGAATGATTGGGGGAAGGGGTGAGAAAGGGTTTGTCTTGGGTCTTGGCCTTAACTAAAGAGAGCCCTTGTACCATACTTAGCTTTACTTGATTCTGCCTACTAAGAAGACATCTACAGACTGTTAACAATGAAGAGAGTATTGGCCAGTTTGGCTTACGTTAAGAAATTGCTCTCTTATCCTCCCTTTGAGGGTGGTTGTGAAATCTTATTTTAACACACAGGGTAGAATAAGCCTAGGATTGGATGAGCGAGCTTGCACATTTGTTGAAAATAGTCCTAGCATAAGAATGGGAAACCTTTCTTAAAACATTTTCTTTTCTTTTCCTACAGTTATTTCTAATTATAAAAGTAAAACATGTTTATTGCAGAAACTTTGGAAATTACCAAAAAGTATAGGGTTAAAAATCTTTTTCCCTTTATCATCGCCATCCTAATTTTAGCTAAACAGTACTTTTAATTTTATGTGAATGATATATAGACTCTGGACAATGTATTCTCTGGACCAATTTTTGGATCTGATGGATTCAGGCCTAATCTAATATTTGATGCACAGCTATTGTGAGCCAGGCCTTGTACCTCATGAAGTTTTCATAAAGTATTAAAAATATACTTAGTATTAAAATCTGTTTCCTCTTTCCTCCTGTCTGTCCCTCCTCTTTTTCAGGCTTGGGTTAAATAATTTGCCCAGTGTCATTCAGCTAGTGTGTGATAGATCTGAAAATCAGAGGGAAGCCTTACTTCCTTAGTTACCTTTTGGTTAAACTCTTCAAACTGTGCTTTCTTTTATGGCTAGAGAGAGGCTTTTCTTATTTTTCTGGTTCATGTCCTTTCCCTTTATTCTCCATCAGAATTAGAAGTCTCAACGTCCCCTGAAGTACTGCTCCTATTAAGGCCTATTTCTCTTCTTTTTTCAGTGTGCTTTTTAAACCTCTGTGAGCCTTATTTTTTTATTTTTTATTATTTTTTTTATTTCTTTTATTTTTTTTTGTGAACCTTACTTTTAACTTTGGTATTTATTAGCTGACTAGAAGGATAAAGATGAGAGCTGGGATTTCTAACAAGGACAATTCCTTGAATTAGATTGATTTCATCAACAGTTTTATTAAGTATTAGCTAATGACTGGTTGCAGATTCCCAGGGAAGCCATTCAGTTCCTTCATCTGTAAATGGACTAGCTACTCAACAAGGACCCTTCTATAGTATATGGCATTCCTAATTTTTGGTCTTAATTCAACCATGAAATAAGTTCTGTTAATATGGTCAGTATCTGCCATAGGAACCAGTATTTAAAGAACCTTTGTCTTCTCCTGGTATCCTTAAATCTCAAATCCTGGAACATTTGAGTTGTAGTTTTGGTATTCAATCTTTTCATTCTTGCTGTTTTTGTTTGTTTTTTTAATGGGTAAGAATCATCAATTGTTGTGTTTTCTGTAAATACATTGTGTGTGAAGGAGGATATTTGTGATCTTGGAGCCTCATTTTTCCTCCTCCTCTATTTAGGCCATGTTTGTGACTGTCAGGGCCTTCTTGACAGGCATACTTCCCGTTGAGGCCGTTCCTTTACCAAATAGCATGGCTGATTCTAATCTGTTGCTTATGTTGTTGCCATAGTATCCTTTCTGGAAACAAAAAGCCATTTGATATGTTTGTACAGAAATCCAGTTATTTTTTTTTTCCTCCCCGATTGACATTTGCCTGCAGAAAAATTTTTTCTTTATGATTCAGGCTAAGGCTTGGGGGTATAATGAGTACAAAAGAAGGTGGGATGAGTGGACTGTGGACATTTATAAAGCAGAGTTCTTTATATTAACCCAATCTGTTAATCGCTAAACTATTTTGTTTAGTGGCTTAGGGCTTTCCACTTGAGCAACTACTTGTTATATGAATTGCGTTTACTCTTGATATGTTATTGTTCAGGGTGCATATTAGAACTCAGGCTAGAGTGGAGCACCTTACTGCTTGCTATGTCAGACTCATAAAACAACAACAAACCCAAATGTGGCTGCTGCCAGTGATCCCCTTAACTAAATACCTGGACTAGTGAACAGGATGAAGAATGATAAAAGCTGGTTAGGAGTCATGAAAAAGGAATCCTAAAGGAAATAAAAGTAATTATTTACTTTTATTCTTGTGCTAGTGAACCTTTGACCTGGTTGAGGAACAAATACATATGGGAGCAGGCAGTGGTTTAGAGGGAAATTTTTATTCTTCATTGACTGTCATTTTTTCTTTTCACATGTTTAGAAAAATTGAGAAGAAAAACTCTGTTAACATAATAAACATTATCTTTTTAGGATGTTTAGAAGGGAGTTCAGAATCAATTTTAATTCTTTTCAGAAGACATGGCCACAGAAACTTCATGGGAAAGGGGTTATAATTAAAAGTTAAAGAGGCTAACTCTAGAACTCTCACACAACTTTTTGGTGAATGAATTGTGTTCTCTGTGGCTTGCTACTTACCTTTTTGAGCCTCTTATCTCCTGGAGGCATTCTCCCCCAGCCCCTTTGCTCTTGGGTATTCTCTTCCCGCCAAAGAAGTTAACTCTTCATGTGGTATAATAATCATAGCTGTTCTGAAAACTGTTTTACAGTTGAGGAAATTAAGGTAGAAAGATGTAGCACAGGGTCTCACATATTGTTTTTCCATTTAAAGTCTTGTCTTCTCTGAAAGCATGTAATACCATAACTATTCCCTTATTTTCCTTTTCCCTCCATGTGCTTCATCAATCAAAAAGCTGTTGTCCTCTGATCTTTAAGTGTTGGGAAATCATCTAATCAGAACAGAGTTTCTAGTGAAACCTCCCTGGACACTAGATTTTTAAAAACCACTAGATAACGCTAATGAATATTCAGTTAGCACAGTGTGTGGGCATTTTTTTTTTGAGGCCCTCCCAATACCAAAGAAAATGGTGAACAACTTGGCACCTCAGTTTCTTCTCTAAAGCGCCATTTCTAGAGCTTCCAGTGAGAGTTAAAGGCTATGATGATGCCATCTCTGAGTGTTAGCGCAGAGAAAACTGATGTGTTTTAATCTTGGAGACAGGTGAACTCCTACATCTTAGGATTTTTAATAATTGATGCAGAAATAATTTAACCAGAAAATTTAGTTGTTTAGAATATTCTAGTTTTTGAAATGTGTTTTCTTAATTGGATTTTCTTTTCTGCTTGTCATATTCTGGAAGTCATTTATATAGCAGTGAAGCTGATGAGCAGTCACTTAATTACATCTTCCTTTGGGCTTCCATGGTGGCTTCCATGGCACTGAGATCTACATTTATTGTAATACTCACTTACAGACCAACTTTGAGAGAAAGAATCATCTAACTGTAAAATAAATCAGTCTATAATTAAATTAAATGAATTAATCTAATTGTAGCGGGGATGGGGATAACCAAAACATATTTATATTTTTCTCACTGAATGCCTTTGAACCTGACATTTCTTTATATTTATTTTGACTTAATTATAGAAGTGCCATGGTTGGAGAGCAGCCTGGTATTGCCAGAGTTGTGGTGGCAGCAGAAAATAAAGACAGAAATATTAATTTGGGGTAGTAGTGAGTGTGGCCTTATTGTGAAAAAAGCAAGGAGTTCTTGGGAGGATTTGATCAGAGAATTGACACATGAATCATATCCAACTTGTGGGGAATTGAACCTTGGGATAATGTGGAGGAGAGATTATGCTTGGAGGAAAGGAGGAATATTTTAGGCTTTGAGCATCATAGGTTCTCTGTTGTAACTACTCACCTCTGCAGTTGTAGCTTGAAAGCAGCTGTGGATATTACAAATGGGCATGGCTGTATTCCAAGAAAGCTTTATTTACAAAAACAGGTGACCATCAGTGTTTGCCACCGTGGGCTTCAGAACAGCATACCACTTTTAACAGGTAGACATAAGTGTTTATAATACCTGTTGTTGTAATCTTTTCTCAAACAAGTTGAAATAATGAGGTAACCTGAACCACCCCAAAACAAAATACATTTGGAGATGAGCTTTGGGTATATTGTTTTCTTTTTTGAAGGTTTTGTTTCTTGTATATTTTACTACTATAATTGGTACTTATTTATAGGGTGTGTTAAGCTGTGGTCCAAGGGAGAGGATAAGAAGAGCAGGGATGGATAAGGAGACATTGTTGAGGTAAAGTAATTAGGATTTGTTGACATACAGTATAGGGGGTTGCATTAGTTCAGGGTTCTCTAGGGAAACAGAACTGACAGGAGGTATCTGTAAATAGTAGGAGATTTTATAAAATTGTCTCACATGAACGTGGGGATGCACAAGTCCAAATCCCATAGGGCAGGCTGCAAGCCAGGTGCTTTGATGAAGGTCTTTGATGAGTTCCCCAGGAGACGCTAGCTGTCAGAAGTAGAGATGGGAATTCTCTCTCTGAATGCTGAAATCACTTCCCTTTAAGGCCTTCAACTGATTGGATGAGACGGCATTCATTGCTGATGGCAATCTCCTCAGTTGATTGTAGATGTAACCAGCCATTTATGCAGTCGGCTCATTGATGATTAAAGTCCATGAAATCCCCTTGTATTACAGTTAGCCCAGTGCTTGCTTGACCAAATGACTGAGTATGTTTACGACTCATTGGCCTAACCATCACAGGGATGGAGGAGAGGGAAACAGTCGTTGCATGGGAGCTTGAGGTGAGACCAGTAATGGGAATAAAGGATGGAGAATGAGGGGCTGGATATGGGTGTATATAATGAGCCTGGTGAAGAACATCCATGGGGAGGTGTATAGTAGGTATTTGGCAGTGAGAGTAGGGAGCATAGGAAAGAAGTTAGGGCTGCTAGAGAGTCAGTGTAGAGAGCGATCTGCATATAAATAATAGTTTAAATTGAGGGAACAGAGTGGGAAGATAGTTGTTGGATGTTGGGGCAATCCAGAGGGAAGTTGCCTGGGTTGTCTGGCCAGGCAAACACGCCTTTTCTTCCTCCCTACTTTGCTCTGTCCCACCCAAAACACTGAGCTCGGATGAAGAGGATTTATTTTATGATCTATCAAATCATATATAAATAAGTAGTGTCCTCTTAAAGACAGCATAAATATCCAGGTTTCACCATATGTGCTGTGAGAGGCAGTGCAGCATGGTGATTAAGAACTTCCATTCTAGAGCCTTACTCGTTACAGTTGTCCTCTGTGTGACCTTGGATAATGTGCTCAGACTCTCTGTTGCTCTATTTCTTCTGTAAAGTGGAGATAACCTTTATGTTTATTGTGAGGATTAAATGATTTAAAGTATAAAACCCTTATAATAAAGCCTGGTATATCGTAAGCTCTAGCTATAGTTATTAGCTATTATTATGGTAGATTCTGTTACCCAGTCTAAATGGGTCCAGACAGTAATTTCGTATATTCAGAGCCTAATAACTCAGAGTTAAAACTTACTCTCCATGCTTTCCCTTTGCTGCCAATAGCTTTAAAACCAACAAGCAAAAATTGGTTTGCATTTCTCTTCTCTCTCCTTGCTCTGGCTTGGGGGAAGTTGGGACAACTTGGTGTACCTTTGGTTTGTAGATGAGGTAGGAAGTGGAGCCATAAATAGATTTTGTGCCTCTTGCTTTCTTCTCTTCCTGTCATAGTCTACTCACCTGTGTGGATGCTGCTGTCAGTGCCCTACCTGGACAGCACTGGGACTTGAAGATGAGTTACAACTCATTGAACTGTTTCTTTCCAGTCCTTCAGCCAGCAGCTGTAATCATCACTAAGACATTTTCAGGAAATGCCAAATAAAAATAATATTTTATGTTGGAAAACCTGCCTTGGCCTTCCCCAGGCTGTGTGTGCTTATGGGTGTCCGTCTGTGTACGTGTGTGCGTCTGTCTCTCATGCATGTACGTGTGTATGTAGGTGTAGTGGTAGTGGGTTTCAGTCCTATTCAATTCTACTGTTGAGTAAGTTGCCTCTTAGGGCTTCTTTTTCCCTTTTCTATAAAATAAGCGGGGGCGGGGGGGGCTACATTATCAACATTTCCTTTCAGCTCCGGCATTGTCATTCCTTGAAACAGATCTCACAAAGTAAGCATATCCTAGCAGTAAGTATAGAAAACAAGGAAAGTCACTTAAACATTAAAGTAATGTAATTTGCTGATGGCAGAGGCTGGTCTGGTGCAGTGCTGTATGCCAACCAGCGAGCGGTGCGAATCATCAAACTCACAGACGAGAATGTGTAAGTTCATCATCGAGAATTCGGAACTGGTGGTGGCCAATTCTCTTTGGGGGGAGGGTGAGGTGCCTATAATAGCCATTGACTGGGTGTTAATTGATGTTAGTTCCTCAGTTCTTCATGACGAGGTTATTGCTCACAGACTTGGATTGATTCCCCTCACCAGTGACATTGTGGACAAGTTACAGTATTCTTGGGACTGCACGTGTGAAGAGTTCTGCTCCAAGTGCTCAGTGGAGTTCACACTTGATGTAAGGTGCAGTGAAGACCAGACTCATCATATCGCTTCTCGAGACCTCATCTCCAGCAGACCCCAGGGCATTCTGGTGACGTTATGGAACGAGATAATGACCTTGATGACTATGTGGAGCAGGACGACATCCTCATCGTCAAGCTCAGAAATGGGCAGGAGCTGAGACTTCGAGCCTATGCCAGAAAGGGCTTTGGCAAGGAACATGCCAAGTGGAACCCTACCACGGGGTGGCTTTTGAATATGATCCAGACAGTGCCTTGAGGCACACAGTGTACCCCTAGCCACAGGAATGGCCAAAGAGTGAGTACTCAGAGCTAGATGGAGGTAAGTCACAGGCTCCCTATGACCCCAGCGGCCAGCCAGAGAGGTTTTACTACAACGTGGAGTCCTGTGGCTCTCTGCATCCTGAAACCGTTGTCCTCTCAGCCTTGTTCAGATTGAAGAAGCAGCTGAGTGATTTGCAGACCCAGTTAAGCCTGGAGATCCTGAGTAACGTCCTAACCATAAACTAGCTGCAGCTTGCCTGTTTCAGCACAAAGGGGGATCCAAGTCAGCATCTGGATTTCAGGTTTGCTGAGACTCTTCTTGCTTCTGGGGTCTGGACTGCCATGCCTCACGTTTCTTGGCAGGCCCTCAGTACCAACCAGAAAGGGAGCAATGGGGAAGGGTGGGCCCTTTCTAGTTGTTGTTGGTCACAGATTACCAGGGATGCCACTGGCATTTGAGGAGGGACAGCTTTTCAGGATACATTAAGCATCCCTGGTCCCTGCCTGCAAATGCCAGTAGTGAACCCCAGAAACCAAAACATCCCTTCCACCCTGTATCCTGGTGTGTGGAGAACCACAGAGCTGGCCTGTTCTACCTCTCCTTGTCATCCCAGCTCTTCAGACCCTGTCTGTCCAAAAGAAGGGTTTTCACAGTTGTACTGTAGTTTTCTGTGCTAGGACTGAGTGCTGGAACCCTCATCCAGGCTGCCTACAGAGTCTTCCAGGTCCTTCCCCTGGCTAGCCTACTGGTGCTTCACTCCAATCCCCAAGTGTCCCTAATTTGAGAGGTCATCCTTTGGGAATAGTGTTAGACCCTGACTGTCCCCGCCATCCCCCAAAATAAACACAGTATTTCATTGTCTGCCTCATCAGATATAAATTCCTTTACTGCCAAGGGCCTGATCATTTAGTTTGGGGAGGGGTCAAAGGCCCCCTCGCCCTATTTCATTTCTCTTTACCGCGATGTCTGACTCTGACCCCTTAGCATTGCCTCCAGGTAGGAACCTACTTCCCAAAGTAGTTAATTAGGCTGCCTGGCAAGGGAACCCTGCAGAAAACTAGAGATTCAGTGCAGAAAGAAAGGGATATTTATAGATTAACAGTAATTGTCTTTTTAAAAGTTTTTATTTTTGGCATTAAAAAGCACAGCATAATGTTCATGTGTCATCGTGCTGCCAGCTGAGCCAGCCAGCTCTGCCTCCCTCCCCATGGTGTTTGGGCTGGGTTCCCCAGCTCCAGCTAGCTTACTTCTCTGGGTGGTCATTCCTGGGTCAGTTCAGGGCCATGCTGGCCTGAGGCCACCTCCCTGGCTCCAGCACTATGTGGGGAGGCGGCCTCTTGCTTTATCATCCTCCTGCCACAACTCGAAAGTGGTTATTTACAAGAAGGTCTTTTTCCACAAATTGAAACTGTAAAGTGCTAGAAACAAAACAAAACAAAAAACTGCAGGCAACCAAAGGTTTGATGTGACCAGAAAGATAGCCCTTCTACTTGGTAGTCAACAAATACCAGCTAGAAAAAAAAAAAGAGAAAAGGTAATGGTGCTTTAATATTTTTATTAGAAGTTGTCATAATAGCTTGACTATTTGGCACAAGAAAGAAGATGGTTTTGGAAAAGGTTTAGGCTGGGAGCAGAAATCTAGCATATAACCACTTTACAGTTCTCTCATGTTTTGGGAGAGTACACTTGATATTTTGGCATTGTGCTTTTGTGAAGTATGCCTTCCAAACTGGTATGTGTGACAGCCACTCACCTTTAGCTAATTATTAGAGTAGTTCCCATGAAAATTATTCCCTTTTGCCTGGCTAGAATTTTCAGAAAATTCCCTGAGGAGAAATCCGAAATCATTTAAGTAGGATACTTGCAGTATGTGTCACCTGTTGTATTAGTCAGCCAAAGGGGTGCTAATGTGAAACACCAAAAATGAGTTGGTCTGTATAAAGGGTATTTATTTGGGGTAGAAGTCCACAGATACCGGGCCATAAAGCATTAAGTTTCTTCTCTCACCA
>JAQZBX010097426.1:0-11696 GCA_029593785.1 Cabassous unicinctus
AAAAAAAAACACAATGAAACACAAGAAAACAAAAGGCAAGCCATAGATTGGGAGCAAGTATTTGTCTGACAAAGGACTTATACCCAAGACATAACAAGAACTATTATATAATTCAGTGAAAAGGAGACAAACAACTGAATTAAAAATTGTTAGAAAGGTTTGAACAGATACTTCACCAAAGGTGGTATATGAATGGTCAAGAAGAACAGGAAAAGATGCTTAACATTATCTGTCTTCATGGAAATAAAAATTAAAACCAAAAAGGTGAATTGGATAAATAAACCGTGGGCTATCTTTTCAATGGAATATTAAGTATCAACAAAAAGGAAAACCCACTGACACATGCAACAACCTGAATGAATCTCACCACCCTGCCCAAAATATAAACAGCAAGAAATCTTGCCTTAAATAATTTTCTGTATCCCTAGTGCCCAGCACACAGAATATTTGGAATAAGTATTTGCTGATCTGAAAAGAAATGATCTGTATACAATCATTAGTGTAAAGAAATCATTCCTTGAAACACTTCATTTATTTGGCTTACAGAACACCAAACTCTCCTTTGCTCCTACTACTCTGTTGAATTTTCTCTTCCTCTCTCTACCTTAACTTTGGAGTATGTGCTCAGGGTTCAATTCTTCGATTACTTCTCCTCTCTGTCTGCACTCACTCCTTCTGTCATCTCTTCTAGGCTATGGTTTTTACTAGCATTTGTTTGCCAGTGTGTCTCTCCCCGAGTCTCAGAATCATACCCATCTGCCTCCTAAGAGCTACAATTGGGTGGTCAAAGGGAATCTCCCAATTACTAGGTCCAAGCCCAACCTCCTGATGCCACCAATGCCACCCTCAAAGTCTGTGCTTGCAAACGTGTTCCCCATCAAGGTGATGGCAATTTCATCCTTCCAGTTGCTCAGGCCAAATACATGGAGTCATTCTTGACTCCTTACTTTCTACCACCTCCTAGACAATCCATTTGCCAAACCTGTCAAGTTTCACTTTCAAAATACACCCAGAATCAGAACATGGTTCACCATTTCACTTCTATGGCTATCTTGGCCCAAACTGTCAACAACTCTCATCTGGAGTAAATGATATAACCCAGGAATTTGAATTCCTTCTGTAATGAGCAACAGTAAATGGGTTTGCTGGGCATGTGGTCTCTGTTGCAATTATTCAATTCTGCCATTGGAATACAAAAGCAACCATTGATGATATATGAATGAATAAAAGTGGCTGCGTTTTAATACGGACACTAAAATTTGAGTATCACATAATTTTCACATTTCATGAAATAGTCTTTATTTTGTTTCCAACCATTAAAAAATATAAAAAACATTCTTAGAGTGCAAACTGTACAAAAATAGGCAGTAGGCTGGATTTGGCCCATGGGTCATACTTTACTACTCCATCCCTGCAAGAGCCTCCTAATCAATCTTCTTACTTCCACTGGTGTGCTCTTTAGACTGTTTTATATAGAGCAGAGTAATCCTTGTAAATATTAATCACATCATGTCACTCCTCTACTCAAAACCTTCCAAAAGTTTCACCACTTTAAAGTTCTGAAATAGTCAACAAGGTCCTGCACCAAAATCATTCAATTTCCCTATATGTGCACGAGTGTATTAAGACCAAGTTAATCATAAGCTGGTCTTAAATATTGTACTATACAAAGCAAAATAAACTGGAAATTTAGAATATATTACAATATCAGTATAGCAAGAAAAAAGGAAATGAAAACATTTGAGAACAGAATTGGGAAATTAGTAAATAAACGTTAATATGCAAACTTTCTATGAGGATCAAATTAAGGAGATTTGAAAACTACTGCATAAAGGTAAGAAATTATTGTTTCACAGTTCTCTGTAGTTAAATGTGTAGACTTATTAAGTAAATACTAAGCTGAGACTGTAAGAAACTTCTCAGGCAGGAAAGTTAATACACCAGTGCATTTGAAGAGCTCACAGAAAAAGTGTGAGAACTGTGATGTGAATAATAAGTATTAAAATGTCTTCTGACGAAAGTTTTCAAACTTTGTTACAATGTACTTTTTTTTGCCATAACAAGAAAATGTTTATTGTCTTTGCTTAAACCTCTACCTTCATAATTAGTAAAAAGGCACCAGTGTGAGGATTTTCTCAAACCCATTTAGTGAGAAATAACATCATTTGTTCATTTCTTTCTACTGCATTCTAACAACCTGAAAATTTTTCCTCTCTTTTAGAAGACTATTTGGTGAGGAAAAATATAATATTCAAATTTTAAAATTACATGAAGCCATCCAAAAACCCTAAAACTAATTATTTCATTACCATTTTCCCTCTTTGATTTTAAAAGTTTCTCATGGTTATATTTTATTTGAAGTTAAGAGTCATTTCTTCAGCTACACAAACAAAGGGTGTAATAGCAAACAAATTACCTGCTATCCCTTCCTTCAAGGAAACCATTATGGAGTTTAAATTTTATTCTAAGTAAAATGGCAAGTCACTGACAGTCTTTAAAATGACTGGCATTTTTAAAATGTGGGAATGAAATGTAAGGAGTAAGACAAAGTGTAAAGAAAGATGATTATTAAATAACGTAAGCAACATACAGTGTAGCTTCAACCAGGTTGGCATAAATGTAAGTTTGCATTCAAGAAACACTTTAGAGGGAGACTGGTCAGCAGTTGGTTTCTGCCCAGTGTAACCTAGTTCCCCAAAGATTAGTCAATCTAATGAGGACACCATTAATGAATATAATTTAATTTTTCACAAAATACTAAATGGTGATTATAAACAGTACACTGAAAGCCTCAGAAATTTAAAGTAGGTATAGTCCGAGTTTGTGGAAAAGAAATTTAAACTACTGGATTGTGTTTACAATAAAGTAGATATTTTCAGGAGACATATGAAGGCAAGTAATTTGGACTTTTTAGATTAAAACACTATATATAACTAGTAAAATGCTTTCTCTAAGAAATGACTCTCATCTAGTTATTGCATGGTTTATTTTGTAATTTAGGAAGAAGAGATAAAAGGGATTAAAATTAAGTGATTATCAAAATCAAAGAAAATTTAGAAATAAAAGTGGTTATTTTCAAGTAAACAAGTCCCTGGGTAAAATATTATTTGGCATACTCTGCTAATGAATCAAGTGTGAACCCTTCAAAAACCTGCAGTGAAAGGAGAATATTGAACTATCTTCTGGGAGTGGGAGGGTGTATAATACTATGACAGACGATAATGACTCTATCAGGTTATTGTATAACCCCAAAGAGAATTTAAAGGATATGAACTGATTTGTTAAACATTTAGCTTATATGTAGTGTTATGTGAATTAATGGGGACACATTCAAATCATCAAAATTATAAAAAATGTCAAAGAACCTTCTCACAGGAGTGTACACACAGCCTTTACCTGGATTTAGGAACCTTAAACATCAGCAATAAGACTTGTTTATGTGGAAAGTGCATAAAATGGAACATTTTAGGATTTATATAAGTTACCAGAAAAACAAAACAAAAAACTATAGCCCTATACAACACAAAAAGTGAACCTTGATGTAAACCATGGGCTACAGTCTATAGTTAACAGTACAAGTGTGGAGGTATGTGGGGAAAAGGGTGTGTATATGGGAACTCTTGTGTTTTCTGCATCATTCTTCTGTAAACCTATAATTGCTCTAAAGTTAAAAAAAAAAAAAAAAAATCAGCAGATGCAAAAATACAAAACAGAATATTATATTTAATTATGAAAGGAAAAAAAGTCAACTCCTCACTATTCCCCACCCCCAGACTAGATCTTTTGCTAGAGATTATTAAACCAAAACAGGCACAAAACCAATTAGAGAGACACACAATTATCTTTCTGTATCCTTCCAAAAAAAAAAAAAAACCTATTCTTTATAAGGTAAGAAACATTTATACTGAAAAAACAGTGACAATTTCAGAGTTGAACTAATTCTTTCTTAAGTGATAATGTACACTGAATCACATTCCCCGTAGAATCAATATGAAATTGGGAAATGTGTACCTGCTTATGATATAAAACATAAAGATAAAAATAGTTCATGTTACAAAATCTCTAATACCACAGAGCTCTTTAATACAAAAACTGACCAAAAATAACAAATAGTTAAGAATTATGAGAATTGTTTCATTCAAACTTTTGGAATTAAAAGACCTCTTTTTAAAAATCTATTAGAAAAGCAAAGATTACACAGTTTGAAAATACCCAGGTTTTCGGACTGCTTTGTGAAATGGGCATAATCATACAATACCGGCAGGACTGTAAATTTGTACAAATTTTCTGGAAGGCAACTTAGAAATTTTAATGTAAGTGAAATACTAAAATTTTAAATGCACTTACCCTTTTATCTAGTAATTCTACTTCAAGAGATTTAGCCTATAATTATATAGGCACAAGTTAATTAACTCTGCTCAGAAAAACTATTCAGCATCTCCTCACTGAAAGAGAATGTCCATTGCTGGGCATTCTGCTACTATATTTTGGGGAAGTGCACTGATTGATAATGAAGGGGTCTAAAGGCCAACATGGGAGTGGCTGGTTGAAGAGGACTGGAGGACAAGGATCAATGACAATAAATAATGAAATCCTTCTCCTCTTGCTCCATTCTTTCTTGATTCCATGCCAGTAAGGATTTTTAACCACACCACTGATCACCACTTGTCAAATCAAATCAAATTTATCTTAACTGAATAATCTTCAGCAACAAAACTCATCACACACTCCTCCTTGAAAAACAGACATTACTTAGTGCTCAGTCTTATGTGATCAAGGCTGAGAGTGGCTCTGCTCTCCACTGTCATGCATGTAGGTACCCAGGATGACTGACTCTCCACTAGCTTGTAGCTGCACCATCTGGAACAGATGTCTCTTTAGGCAACGAGAGAGGGGAAGAGAATGGGGGGGGTGGGGGGGCGACACACACATGGGCTTTTGTACTAATTAAATGGACTTTTGTACTACTTAAATGCTTCGGCTTGGAAATATCATTTCTACTCGCAACCAACCATCATAATATCAAGGAAGCTGGGAAAAGAGTAGCCTTTCCATTGGCCTAGGGGAGGTGAAGAAGATATGGGTGAACATTAAAAGTCTACCATCTAATATATACAGAGATTTAAATACAGCTTTTCCTAAATGCTGGGAAATGGCTCTTGATCTCCTCAACACACAGTCCTCCAGTGAAAAGCATCTCTTGGGGAGGGCCTTCAGACCTGCAGTGTTTAACCAGGGCTTAAACCATAATCAGAGGATCCAGGGATGTGAGCCTTAGTGGTCCACAAATGCTCTAAAATTAATAAAAAATTTGTAGATTTATTTGTCTGTTTATTCTGACTAGGGAAGTTAACAGCTTTCAACGCGTTTCCAAAAGCTCATTCAAAGGCTGGGAACCACTGTGTTTGATGTTTCCTCATGAACAAACTGTTTTCACTTTCACACTTCTCTATTTTTGTTAATGGCATAATCATCTTCTTCCCAATAACCCAGGCTTGAAATCTCAGAATCATCCTGAGCTCTTCCTCTTGAGTTCCCACATCTAGTCAGGTGCTAAACCACCAAGCTCTCCCATCTCTCTCTCTCTCTCTCTCCTCACCACTGCCATAATCAGTTTAGCTCTTTTTTTTTTGGTTACAAAGTATTTTTAATTAAGGTATATACATTGTATTTTTAGACATAATGCTATTGCACACTTTATTTAGACTACAGCACAGCGAAAACGTAACCTTTATATGCATTGGGAAACCAAAAAAAAATCACGTGACATGCTTTACCATGATAAAGTAAGTATATACCCAAAACCAAAATATCTCTGAGGTATGTTTGCACTTCTTCTCAGAAAAGGGAAAGCATACAAACAATGGGAAAATTCATAAAGGGACTATTTAGAAGATTTGACTAAAAGTTTATCTGAACAGAAAACTGAATAAGAAACGTAATTCAAAGGCAATATAAATATCAGATAGTGAGAAGGGCATGTTTGAAGCTCTCATATTTTCTGAAAGTTAACAATTCAAACAATTATGTATAAGCTTAAATTTTAACAAAATAGCAAACTGGTTTTCTAAATTATAATTCCCCAAGATAGGCAAAGCAACCTGAAATGGGTACTCCTATATGATGTTGGTGTAAGTATAAATCCATGTTTAAAAAATGCTCACATTTTTAATGTTGGTAATTTTACTTCTAGAAATTTATCTTAAAATATTCAGAAAGGCAACTTAATATTTCCTTACTAAGATGTTATATGTAACACTACTAATAACCGAGAAAAATAAAAAGTATTCTGAATGTTCAACAATGTATGGTGAAATAAGAGCTAGCACATCCTTACCATTATGGAATGTAACACATGCAACTAGTAAAAATTATGCATAACTATTAATGACTATTTAATGATATGGAAAGTGTTAACAGTTTAATAAGGAAATAAAATTATCCTACTTAAAAAAAAATGTTATTTAGAAAACAGGCTGGTAGGAAATATTGTGTATTTTCTAGAGCATCTATTTTAATATAAACTAAAATGTTATAAAAAGAACATGAACACATCTGTTAGGTTTACTCTCAAGTAGAATTATGCAGTGATTAGGTTACTAGAACACTATACTACTACTACTAACATTAAACTGTATCAATAAAATTGATTAGTTAAAAAAAATTAAAAAAAAATAGAATACAAGATAAAAATGTCTGAAATAGGTTCATATTTTATGCAACTTTCCTAATCCACTGGACTGTAGGAACAGTAAATGATCATCAATTACACACTGCTGTTTCTCAACAAGTGGAACAGTGAGACACAATGTGCAATAAATTTAAACTTTGACAAAATCAGGCAAATGGCCAATGGGTACTAAGGGTAAGCCTTTCTTTTCTCCAATCAGCTACTCTCTCATTCCAGAATATGAAATGTTTACTTCCATCTCCATAGACCAGCAAAAGCATCAATTCAGGATAAAGAGGTTAGATTACTCTGAAGACCAAAGACATCCCTCTGTAAAAAGATCTCTCAGAACCACTATAAAGAAGATCCTTTGAACTGGCAATTTCACGTACCAGGGATAGTCTTACTTGGGTAACATTCAATTAGCAACATGAAATTTCCATGATGTAACACTCAAATGTTTTATACTTCTGTGCTTGTTTCACAAAGTGAAAAAAGGGCTTACTTTTACATTTTGTTACTATAAATGCCACTGTATAAAAGTCCAAATCAAACATTATTTTTCTCTTAGCCAAGCCTACATATAGGCAACTATTACAATAGATAGTAAATCAATTATGGGAAGCCTCAAGTACATACAGCTTCCATTTTGCTTAAGCCTTTGTTTATCTTAATGCTATCACCAGAAAGTCTATAATAATGTTCAGCTTAATTTTTCAAAAAAATTCCCTGATATAATATTCATATAACAATGAACATATTTAATTAAATGAATAGGAAAAATAAATTACTGCAAGGCTAAATGACTATATATTTAATTCAAAAGGATCCTCAGTGGCCATTTGTTCCAACTCTTGCATTTTTAAAATAAGGAAATAGAAGTAAAACTTATGAAAGGCACACTGCTGGTTAGTAACTCAATAATGCTCTTTCCCAGGTTAATATCTTTAACAAAAGTAGTGTACAGAAAATAATAGAACAATCCCATAGGTCCAAAAGTTTTTTAAGTATTACGCACTGCTCCGCTTGCTATATTAAGTGAACTCATTTGCTCAGGATAAGATGAGCTGAATCTTTTTGGTTACGCACCAGCAATGAAAGTCTAGCATTAATGTTTTCTGTTTTCTGTTCACGAGACTAACAGCGAACATGCTTACAAAACTCCCCTTTAACTTACTGGTATTCTGCTATAGACATATTGTGACTCAAGCAAAAGAAGAAATTACAACACTGATGTGGAGCCAGTGGCCACTGGAGGCTCTGGGGGCAGGGAGAGTGAAAAACAGTTGTAATACAGGGGTTTTTTCGTGACTTGGGAATTGTCCTGAGTGACATTGCAAAGACAGATATAGGCCATTTTATATCATCATATAACATGTAGAACTGTGTGGGAGAGACTGTGGTCTACAATGTGAACTATGGTCCATGCTTAATGGCAAAACCCTAGGATGTGTTTATCAATCGCAAGTGATATGCCACACTAATGAAGGATGTTTATGTGGGAGGAGTGGGAGGTGGGGTATATGGGAATCCCTATAATTTTTGTGTAACATTTATGAAATCTAAGTATCTTTTAAAAAAAATTTTTTTTAATTAAAAAAAATTCCCCTTTATTATATAGTTTGTCAATACTGCACAATTATTATAGAAAAGGAGAAAGATTATATAGTTCAGTAATGTACAAATATAGATTTTAGTTTATGTTTATTGCTTATTTTCCTTATAAGAACTATTGAACAGAATTTACAGATGATTCTTTTCTTCCAATTCTTTTCTTGGAAGATGTTGGAAATGGAAAATGTTTATGACATGTGAGCTTACTTGTAGAGCAGAGAACCTTGGGAATAAAGAACAGCAGACAACATACTCATGTAAATTCAATAAATTTTTGTTCAACAGAATATTAACAGTTGCCCTAGTTTTTCCTGTAGCAAGTTAGGATTTGCATTTCCATATATTTTTACTAATATAAGAAAAATATTTTAATAATGACTTAGAAAAAGCAATAATTTATTTTTCATTTCCCATTGAAAGAGATAATATTCTAGAATAGTTCAAGCATCATTTTGAAAGTTAAGGGTTCTGTAACAATGAGGAAAAGACCCAAGGGAGGGGAGCAGAAAAGGGAAGATGGGGAAAGAGAGATCAGAGTGGGAGGGAGGGATGAGAACACGAAGTTTGGGATAATTTCTTATGAGATGTCCTCCCTCCAAAGTCACTTTCAATGCCTTATCTAAGATCAATAAATATGAACTTCAATAGTTTTTATTATCTTAGAAATAATATTAAATGAGTTAGTGTGAAAAGTAATCAGAATGGTGCCTGGTACATTAGTAACAGCTCCTATTTTTATTAAAGGGACATGTTATCATATTATGGGTAAATTTCACTACAGAACATTAATTTTTCTGTAGGATATAATGATATGCCAGTAAGAGTATCTGGCACATGTAAGCAATTTAATGCATTCCTACTAACACAACTCATCCAACATCCGCATATTAATTACTTGTTTACAATAAGAAATTGCTCCTCAAAAAAAAAAAAAAAAAAAGACAAGATGCATAATTTCATCACCCTACTGATAATGAAGTGCCTACATTCTTCTCCTAATATAGCCTGATTCCAAAGTTTAATATTGCTTTTGAAAAGTAGGCCATTAAATGAGTTTGCACACCCCTCCCCCCCAAAGCATTTTCTCCCTAAAAAAGAAACATGCTTTTCCAGTTAAGTATATAAGCAATGTTGGTGTTTATATATTAAACTACATTAAATGTTATATATTATTTTTTAAATTTTATGGTTAAGTATAAACTTCCTAACAAATAATAATCTATTCTTTGGCATAACCACTACAATAAGGGAGGTACCAAAATTTAAGATTGTAAATCTTTACTTACTGCAGGTACCAGTAATTTCTTCACTTCTTCAACAGCTCTCTTCAGTTTGATTTCCGCTCTGTTCTGAGCATCTTCCACAGTGATTAGTACATGCAAATCTTCATTTAGATGCTCCCAATTGGGTTTGCCTCTATTCTGCTCCTCCTAAAAAATTTCCAAAGTACTCTATTACAAATTATTCTTTTCAAAGAGAGGGAGCATCTTTCTTAATATCAACTTGTTGCAAACTGTGCGAATTATTCAATTTGCTATATTTGCATAATTTTCCTATGAAGACAATATGATATAAAATAACAGATAGTTAATTCAACAAATATTCTCAAGCACCAGGCATGGAACTAGATGCTAAGGATAAACAGTCAGCAAGACACCTGCCTGCACTTCAACTATGTACTGAGTGAGGAATGAGTATGATACAATGCTTAAAATTATCATGAAAACACTTTGAGAAGCATGTCATTATTTCTCTTTTACTTAGTAAAAGAAGCTCAGCAATGTTAAGCAAGTCATTTGAAAAGGGCACACAGCTATTAAGTTGTCAAATTAAAAGCTAAATCCAAACTTTCATTCTCATATGCAAAGATTTTTCCATTCCTTCACAATTGTTTTTAGTGGACAGTAGCTGTCCTCTAGATAAGAAAGTGTTTCATACTTTGTTATAAAAGAAATGTTGTTTGTATTAAGTATTTAAGTAATGAGTAACTACGGAAACATTTCATTTAATAAAGAATGTTAATTATTTCACAACAAGAAATAAAGGTAAGAATAGTCTGAATTGTATTTCCACCAGACTTTTAACAAGATCACTCTTCACATCAAGTCAAATACTAGAGCTTAATAAGGAACACTTAGGTTTCGTTTCTTCGATGTTTTGAAATCACCTAGTAAGAGATATCCCCATTAGAAGCCTTGTCAAGCTAGAGTACAGTGTGCCACATTTCCCTTTCACTTAAAATGTAATTTCAGACTACGCCTTGCTTCTTGTTTTTAGTTTTAGATACAACGTGTATAAATGCACCTGGCTCAGAACAAGGTAACAAAAATAAACAATAAATAGGGCCCGTTGTTGTAAAAGGTTTACTGTTTAACCAATTTGTAAGGCTCTGATCAAAGAAAGTAAAACTATATAATAAATCATTTTAAAGAGTACTAACAACGTTCTGTTACAACTCACATGTCTGCTGGGGCCATTCTATTACAAAAATCTATGAAGTTCAACCAATAAGGGTAAAAATAAGTTCTAACACTAAAGAATACATTTCTGTCTTTATTTTCCATTAATATCATCAGTATAAAAATGCATCTAAGTGTTTTAAAGGAGGAACAGGAAATTAGGCAAAATGCTTACCACAATCTTATCTATTTGTTTATTTTTTTTGAGGTACTGGGGCCAGGGATTGAACCCAGGACCTTGTATGTGAGAAGACTGAGCTCAACCACTGAGCCACATCAGCTTCCCTTCCCACAATCCTTCATGGGCTTCCTCTATATTGCCAAATAGTGAACTCATGGTGAGCATAGTGAACTCACAGCAAGTCTATGCAAAAATCAATGTGGACCAAGAAATGAGAGCAGCAGTGTCTGATATGATTCCGAGGTTTGATGAGTTGTACAGTGCCCCAAAAAACAGCACACAAATCCCATTAATACATAATTGCAGTCATTTAAGAACAAAAACATAATTTCTTTCAATTTATGCGTGCTATTTTAAAAAATGAATACCAAAGTTATGATATAAATACTAATTAAATTGTTTGATTGATAAACGGAACTAGTCGGCATTTCTTTTGGCCTACGGCACCACAAAGAAATAAGAAACCAAGGACATGATGATCAAGAAAGATTGGGAACCTAAGGGTTATCTTTATGTCAAAGGATTTAAAATGTATGCACATATCTCTACTGTGACAAGTTGACAGTATTTCCCCTCAACTTTGTATTTTTATTTTTTGTAGACAAGACCTAATAAAGTTAGCTATATTATTTGAAGAGCCTAAAAATCATCTCTCTCTCTCTCTCTTTGTGTGTGTGTGTGTTTATGTATGTATACATAAGGGAATTTGCTTCCAGCCAAGATAAAATAACAGGAACCAGATTTAACCTACCAGAAACAATTAAAAAAAAAA
>JAQZBX010097427.1:0-11692 GCA_029593785.1 Cabassous unicinctus
CAAGACTGGTGCTGCAGTGACTGTTCTCTGTGTTAACAGAGTGTACCCCAATCCCAAGAGTCAATGCAGAGCTTACTGGTGCTGCTGTGGGAGAGTGGGGACTTCAGCCTACCGGCCTTGTAACTGTTGGCCCTTTGCAGGAAGACTGTGCTGGGACCTGGAGGATGACCTTGCCCCAGTGGAGCTCTTGGTGGAGGCCCTGCTAGAGAATCAGCTCTGCCTGCACCTGCTGGATGACAAGGCCATGGTTCTGGTATGGGTGCATGTGCTGGCCAAGCAGAAGCAGCATCATCCCAGGTGCCATCTCCTGAAGATGACCCTGGGGTAGAGGGGCAGGAGGGCAGAAGTCAGTGTCATCAGCTCAGTCGGGTGGTACAGAGCAGCCTCTCTGAGGAGGTGACCCTGCATTGATGCCTGAGAGTTAGATGGGACCACCACACCAAAAGTGGGAATGAGTCCAGCCTATGCAGTTCAGGGCAAGTGGGGAGGTTCTGTGAAGGGCCCCTGAAGTTTCCAGCCAGGCAAGGACATGGTGAACTACAATCCCAGAGGCCTGGGCATCACTCACTTGGCAGGGTTCTTGCTGCCATGAGACCTCCCAGTCCAGTGAGATCAGGGCTTATCTAGTGTCCATGGAAAACACTGAACATCCTCAGTGCCTCCTAAAGAAATTCTAGCATCTTCATCAAAATAGTCCCAAGAACACTGGTTCAGTGAGTGCTTGTGGTGATAAACATCATCATGGGCCATGGGAAGGCCTGCTGTGGCAACCAATGGAGTTAAGTAAATGGTGGGCAACATGCCTGGGCCAAGGCAGTGCATCCTTTGTTATCTGGAAAGTCCAGTAAGTGGAAGCAGGTCATTCCAGGGTAAGTGATCAGTGCATTGTGCCACAGAAGGGTTCTCTCCTCCTGCTCAGCCCAGAGTGCAGAGCCTGAGGCCAGCCTTGCTGGGAAAGTGAAGGTCCTTCACAGGAGACATGGGCCAAGCCTTCATGGGTTCCTCTCTCTGGGCATGTCATCAGAAGCCTATCCTTTACCTTCTCCTTGCCTTGTATTCCCCACCTGGTAGGATGAGGCTCAGAGCTGTGCTCAACTCATCCAAGGAGTGTGGCCCTCTCAGGGATGATGGGAGTGTGTCCCATGGTCCCATGTGGTGACCTGGCTCCCACAGAGCCACACTGTCAATGGGTGGCAGGGATCACATCCTGGCTATTTTCCAGCTTTTCCATTTGGCCACTCAGGGGCTTTTGTCAGCAGCAGAAGTAGGATTCACCCCAGAGCCCCAACCTCTAGGCCTCCAAACCAGGCATGGTTCTTTCCTGGATGTCAGGAGCATGGGTTCCAGTTCTTATGTACTCTAAGAGGATGAAAGTGGTCAGGGTTCAGCATGCTCTCCTCAGCAGGGTTGCTAGGCTCCACCAGGAGGCAGCTAGGAGCTGGGGCAGCTCTGGAATGACAGCCACCATGAGCTGGAGAGGAAGAGGCTGGGCATGGCCATGCTGATCCCTGTGCAGAGGTTCTGCTGCAGGAAGAGGCAGGCTTCAGGCATGGGTTTTTGTTTACCCCATGGGAATCCCCCATGGCCCAGGGACTGAAATCACAGAAGTGGGGCAGGAAAACCTGATATGGTGTGAACAGAAAACAGTCAGAACATTTCCACAAGTGCCCCCTTAGCCAGTGTTTCTCCAGTACCCACCATGTGTCCTTGCTGAGCAGCACTTTTCACCTGCTCTGTCAGTTGAGGTGTGGCTGCAAACACAGGGCCCACAGAGCAGGGTGGTTGGGGGCTGAGGAATATCAGTCAGGGATGGTGTCACCTTGGGCTGGCATGGTGGTGAGTGCTGCCTGGACAAGGCCAGGGTGAAGGAGGGGCTTGGAATCCTGGAGGGGAGTCAGCAACTGTCCAGGTAGTGGGTAGACAGTGGGGGCCACATGGTGTCTGTGTGTGTGCAGGTGGGGTGGTTTAGAACTGTTAAAATGTGTAAGAGCTATTCTTTGCTCCTGGGCCACTGGAAAGCAGGTCATAGACCAGGTTTGACCTGCAGGACAGGTTTGCCCTCCTGTCCTGGAGGAACAGTAGGAGGCTCCTGGTCTGCTCCTCACCAAGCTGTTGACACCCCATGCACAAGGGGAGACAATTTGAGAGGGAAGAATGGAGTTCCAATTGGGTATGTGATGTGCAAAATGCAGTGTAGACTTCCATGGGGTTATTCAGTAGGCATTTGGATCTCAAGGCTTCAGCAGACAGCTATTTGTAGATCACTTGTTTCTTATGGAAATTTCCAGTATACATAGAAGTAGAGAGAGAGAAAAGAAGTGGGAACCAGCATTCTGCTTCAATGGCTCTCAACTATTAGCAGGTGTTATGTGGGGTTGTGCTCAACACTGGTGCAGTGAGAGAGGGTGACAGAGGCTGAGGGCTGAGACTCTGCTTCTCTGACCCTCAGGGACTCATCCCTGGTACTTTCCAGACAGAGCAGAGAGAGGAGCTGTCAGCAGAGGGAGGCAAGAGGGCATGGTGGGTGAGATAAGGGGGACATCAGAAGGGTGTGGTGTTCTGGAAGCCAGGCAGATGAGGTCTGTCCAGGGGTGTTGGATAAGTGTTTGGTGACCTGGGCCATGATGCTGTGGCATGAGAGGCAGGTCAGAATGTGCCATGAAAATGGGCATGGACTCTGCAGCAGGAGTCTAGATCATTCTGAGCGGTGCTGCAGGAGTGAGGAGCAGCATTGCAGGTCAGCTGGAGGGGTTGGGGAGACTGGAGAGTCCAATGCACAAGATGGGTCATCTACAGACACCCCAGCTAAGGGAATGACTCAGAGAAGAAAGACTGATGATGCTTAAAGGGGTGGTTATTGGGGGAGTCCTGGGTAAGGCAGGAGTGGGTGTGAGAGCCACCCATGGTCTTGTGGTCAGCCTGGGAGCAAGCTGGGTGTGGGACAGAGGGACACTTCTCACTTTGTTACTTTCCATCACTAAAATTATTGCCAAGATCCTCAGTGTTGATGAGCAGTGGGGGGTGTGGGGAACTGAGGGCAGAGGAGGAGGGTGAAGACATTGAGTGAGGCAGATGGGCAAGTGGCCCAGGTGCTGGACATCCACTGAGATGGTATTTACTCAAGATTCAGTGGCAGTTGTGCCTTCCCCAAATGGGAGTGTGTGACATGGGTGAGTGTGACCAGATCAGAGTTCTAATGAGGGAGCAGGGCAGAGGGTTCATTGTGGTGGGGGATGCACTTCTCCAGGCCAGGGGCTGTGCAGAGTCGGGAGTGGGGACAGTCAATGAGCACAGTGACAAACACTGATGTCCCAGGACTTCCTATGCTTGCAGGCACAGAGGAGCCCACCAAGAGGGGGTGCCTAGGGAGCAGGGCTGGTGTTGGTGTGGGGGCTGCAGTCACTGGCCATGAAGGCTGCTTCCCAGCCTTCCTGCCAGTGCCAGGCAATGAGGAGGGTGCAGGACAAGGCTGGGCATCTCACATGGAATGAACCATCTGAAAGCCATTTACATGACAGGAGTGACCACAGGTGGAGGTCCCAGTCTGGATCCTCAGGTGACAAAGGGGAAGAGCTAAGGTGGCCAGGGGAGGGACAATGCCCTGGGGTGAAGTGCTGCTGCAGCCCCCATAGGGTGACAAGTGTGCAAGTGCAGCTCCCAGCAGGCAGCAGGTGAGGGAAGGGGCTGGTGGAGGCCATCACCTCAGGGGACTGGTCCTAGAGAGGGACAGGGAGTTCAGCCCCAGGAGAACTCCCTGGGGAGTTCTCCACCCAGTAGTGAGGAATCCCAGGAGCCACTGACTGAGATGAGTAGGTGGCCCATTTCATGACCCCCACTCCATTTCTCCCACTCAGTGTCCCCCTACACAAGGTTCCCACAGTCTGGGACCTCCTAATCCAGGTTCTGCACACTCCAGGTCCCTCCAATCTGGGTCCTACCCACTCGGGGTCCTGCCCTTTCTGGCTCTATCTACCCTTGGGGACTCCCAGGGGGAGAATTGGTTGAATAATTGACAGCTCAACCTTTGCTCACACATGCAACAACTTTTCCACAGAAAGAAGCTGAGTGCCAAGCTTGTGTGTTTGGGGGGGTAGGGCCTGGGACTCTATGAAGGAGCTGGTTCAGCAGTGGGACATGTGGGGTCAGGAGCCCTGTTGTGGCTCTAGACCTGTGGCCCTCCTCTTGGGTCTGCAGGTGGCCAAGTCTGCATGTACACCTCTGAGTCTGTGGGAGGCAGCTGACCACCCCTTCTTCCAAAACTGACGACAGAGAGGTGGAGTGGGAGAGGGGGAGCAGACTTGGGGGTCCCTGTTCTCATAACCTTCCTCTTCACTGTCCTTGTCCAGGCACCCACCACCCTCCTCCCTCTGCCCAGAGGGTCTAAAGAGCCAGAACATCCCCAGAGAGGTTCACCAGAAGCTACAGGATTTCACCTTGGGTGTGGGCACCAGCCCCAACAAGGCCCAAAAGTAGAGAGAGGAGGGTGGGGCTGCTTCCCCCAGGCTGTAACATGCCTGGGCCTCTCCTTCACAGGATGCCCCACAACAAGCTGCTCCCCCCTAGTAAGCTCCCCACCCAGACTGCTCCCCAGGATGTTTCCCCCAAACTACTCCCTCACAGGATGCTCCCCCAGGACACTCCTCCCCTAGAGTGCTTTCCCATTCGGCTGGCCCTCCCTGGGGAACTCCTTCTGGACAGTCTGAACTCCAGGAATTTCCTCCAAGCTGTGTCTCCTCCAGGATGCTCCTCTTCACATGTTCCCAAAGGTTGTTCTCCCCCAGGTGTCTCCCTCCTTTTGGGGAAGGCACAACTGCCAATGAGTCTCCAGCAAATACCTTCTCAGTGGACACCTGTCCCTTTGCTTCAATTATGCCTTCACACTCCTGCTCTCCCCTCAGCTCCCCATGTCCCCCACTGCTCATCACTGAGGACCTTGGCACTAATTTCACAGCAACAGAAATTAACCAAGTGAGAAGTGCTTCCCTGTCCCACACCCATCCTGTTCCCAGCCTGACCACCAGAACCTGGGTGGCTCCCACACCTGCCCATGCCTTGCCCAGGACTCCCCCAACATCCACCCCTTTTAGCACCATCAGTCTTTCTTCTCTGACTCATCCCCTTATCTTTCGTGTCTGTAGATCTCCCATCTTGTACATTGGCCTCTCTGGCCTCCCCACTCTTCCAGCTGCCCTGTGATGCTGCTCCCCACTCCTGAAGAACTTCTCAGAATCATCATGCTGCAGACTCCATGCCCCCCACCCTCCGTGGCCCACTCTGACCCACCTGCCACAGCACAGCATCATGGCCCAGCTCAGCAGCCACTTCTGTCTGACATCCCTCCTAGACAGACCTCATCCGCTTGACTTCCAGAACACCACACCTTTCTGATGTCCCTCTTACCTCACCCATCATGCCCTCTCAGCCACCTCTACTGACACCTCCTCACTCTGCACTGTATGTAAGTTCCAGGGATGAGTTCCTAAAGGTCAGAGAAGCATGGTCTCAGCCCTCAGGCCTCTCTCTCCCTCTCACTGCACCAGGGTTAAGCACAACCCAACACAACACTCACTAATAGTTGACAGTCATTGAAGCAGGATGATGGTTCCCACTGCTATTCTCTCTACTTCTGTGTATACTAGAAATTTCCATAAGAAAAAAAGTGATGTACAAATAGCTTTCTGCTGAAGACTTGATATTCAAGTGCCTATTGAACAATCCCATGGAAATCTGCACTGCATTTCACATATCATGCACCCAAATGGAACTCCATTCTTCCCTCTCAAACTCTCCCCCAGTGCCCAGGGTCATTGACAGCTTGGCCAGGAACACCGTGCCAGGAGATTCCTGCTGTTCCTCCAGGACAGGAGGACAAACAGGTCCTGCATGCCAAACCTGGCTCATGACCTGCCAGGGAGAGCACAAAGCAAGGATAAGGCAAAAGATGGGCCTCTGACCACATGCCCAGGGAGAGGAGGAGCTTTGCCTAAGGAGGTTTGGCCTACATCTGCCGTGAAGGACCTTCACCTCCCCACCAAGGCTGGCCTCAGGCTCTGCACTCTGGGCTGAGTGGGAGGAGGGATCCCTTCTGTGTCTTGATGCACAGATCACTCATCCTGGAACAACCTGCTTCCACTTACTGGACTTTCCAGTTAACCAGGGATGTACAACTTTGGCCCAGACATGCTACCCACCATTTACTTAACTCCATCAGCCACCACCATGAGCATTCCCATGACCCATGCTGACCTATATCACCACAAGCACTTACTGAACCTGTGTTCTTGGGACCATTTTGCTGAAGATGTCAGAATTTCTTCCAGAGACACTGAGAATTGTTCAGTGTTTTCTCCAGAACACTAGAAAAGCCCTGGTCTCACTGGGCAGGGGTCCTCATGGCTTTGGAAACCCCACACTGTGTGGGGCATCAGCCCAGGCCTCTGGGATTGTAGCTCACCATGTCATTGCCAGACTGGAGACTTCAGGGACCCTTCACAGAACCTCCCCACATGCCCCAACTGAGCTGCATGGGCCAGAATTATTCCTGCTCTCAGTGTGGTGGCCTCAACATGGGGGAACCTCTTCAGAGAGGCCACCCCAGACCACCTGACTGAGCTGATGACATTGCCCTCTGCATAAGCCTACTTCCAGGAGCCAGCAGGTGGCCTGGTGCTGCTCCTGCCAGACTAGCACACACACATACACCCAAACCATGTCCTTATAGTCCAGAAAGTGCAGGCAGAGCTGGCTATCCAGCAGGGCCTCCAGAAGTGTGGACAGTCAGCTCAGAGAGTTTAGGCAGCTTCCTACGGTTCCCAGGGAGGTGACCCCAGTAGGCTGGCATCTGTGTCCAAGCACCAACCCATCTATACCAAGAAGGCCAGTCTGTCCCCCAGGAGGCATGTGTTCTCCCCCACCTAGAACCACAAGAGCTAAGTCCTGGCTGGTGGGTCATGTGCTTTCTGCATTTTCCCTCAGTTTACACAAATCTCACAATGTGCACATACACCTGTTTTCACATCAGAAACAGAGAGAGTACCCAACTGCCTCTGCCACCCTAAACCTGCCTGATATCACACCTTTGGCCTTACCCATATACCCAGTCTTGTCACATGTTCCATCAAAGGAGAATATTCTGAATCATACCCCCATGTGCCTGCTTTTCCAAACAGAATGCCTATGTTCACCTCTGAACTCTTTTTTCTATAAGATGGACTTTGAGGAGTGAAGATAAAGTGGAGTGGGATATGGACATCAAAAGTTTTCACTGATATGGCCAAACTGCATTCCAAAAGGGCAGCAAGAACCTAAAAATCCATAGAGGGCAGAAGGCTGGGCCTGTCTGTTCTGCCAGCCCAGTGGTCTGCTCTGTCTTTCTCATTCTTTCCATCTTGGCTGACCTTTGACAGGTGGCCTTGGGATTCCCAGGCTGGTTCTTGCCAGCCCCAGATGCTGCTCATCCCTCCCTCTGCATATTGCCCCACCAGGGTGACTCAATTTAGTTTCCAGACCCCACCTCCCAGACTTTAGTGGTCCACCTGTCCCCAGGCCCTGACTCAGGACCTTGAATGGCAGCCCAGGGGTGACCATGCTGTTCTGAGTACCTCACTGACTGCAGGAGGCTCTGGACTTCAGATAAGGGGCAGAAGACCCTATAACCCTCCTCAAAAAAAGCAATGTTCCTGGGACTTCCATTGCAGAAGGGCTCCTCTCACCATCCCCTTTTCCTTCAGCAGAGACCTTTCCCCACTGGACTCTTGGAAGAGGCAGAGAATGGGGAGGGGTTGCTGGAGGCAAGACTTACACAGCAGGTGAGTAATCAGACCGAGAGACTGGAATTTAAGATCTAAACAGATTCATTTGTGGGCCCTTGCTTTGAATTGGATTCCTGGTTTTCCAGGCCTGGATATTTAAGGGGGAATGGAGAAGAGGAAACCTGCTGGGCATCTGCACTACAGGGGAGCCCATCTGCCCAGCATCCTGATATCTGCCAGGGTAGGCCTGCAGCTCTGCATGGAAAGGTTCATGCATGCCCTACCACATCCTGCTGTGCTGGCCCTGCTTCTCAGTGCTGCGAGGTTTCCTCCCAGGTCCCTTGTATCTGGCTGTCCCCCCAACCTCCCCCACCTGGACAAACCCAGTAGCCCTGCACAAGGTTGTTCCCTGCCACCATTTCCATATACTCAGAGCCGAGCATGTGAGTGGAACCCTGGGCTCCAAGGCGGTGCCACAGTCCACAGCCAGGCTGCATGGGGTCATGGGTGCTACTAATGTGGGTGTTGCCTGAGCTCCAATCCTGCCTTTGAGGCTCAACCCCACTTCTCAACTCAGGTCTGCTTTGCTTTCTATGAGTGGGGCATGGGGCACCCTTGGCAGCTTGCAAAGCCTGGTGGAATTGTGTTTCTGCCAGGAAGGGGATGTGCAGTTCCTACAAGACCCCATAGTGAAGAACCCTGGGTGGCCCATGTCCCCTGTGCTTCTGCAACCTCTGGCACCCCCTTTGCACCCCTTACCTTAACTTCCCAGGCTAGGGTCCTGCTGTTGGAAGGTGTGTCCTCAAGGCCTTGAAGAGTTGCAGCAGAAAAAAACTTAGACTATGAGAAACCCAAACATGAACTCAGAGAGATGGAGGAACAAAGTTTTTTTTATTTTTTATTTTTAATTTTATTTTTTTTACATTTTTAAACTTTATTTTGTACATTTAATAATTGAAAATACAAACAATTAAAAACTAAAAAGTAAACACAGATGGAAAAAATATACATTTCTCAATTAAATGTAATGTATACATATAATTTTTTTTTTTAATCAAACAACATGTTACACAATATATTTGGTTCATAGTAACTCATTCATTCAGTATTTGCCCTTTTGTGTCTGGCTTGCTTCACTCAACATAATGTCCTCCAGGTTCATCCATGTTGCCATATGCTTTATGACTTCATTTCTTCTTACAGCTGCATAATATTCCATTGTGTGAATAGATCAGTTTGTTTAACCATTCATCTGTTGATGGACACCTGGGTTGTTTCCAACTTTTGGCAATGGTGAATAATGTCGCTATGAACATTGGTGTGCAGATGTCTGTTTGTGTCACTGCTCTCAGTTCTTCTGGGTATATACCCAGTAGTGGTATTGCAGGGTCAAGTGGCAAGTCTATATTCAACTTCTTTAGGAACTGCCAAACACTCCTCCATAGTGGATGCACCATTCTGCATTCCCACCAGCAGTGAAGAAGTGTTCCTATCTATCCACATCCTCTCCAACACTTGTAGTTCTTTGTCTTTTTAATACTGGCCATTCTGATAGGTGTGAAATGATATCTCATTGGAGTTTTGATTTGCATTTCCCTAATCATGAGTGATGTTGAGCATTTCTTCATGTGTTTTTTTGCCATTTGTATTTCTTCTTTAGAGAAATGTCTATTCAAGTTTTTTGCCCATTTTTTAATTGTGTCATTTGTCTTTTTATTGTTGAGCAGTAACATCTCTTTATATATCCTGGATATTAAACCCTTATCAGATATGTGATTTCCAAATATTTTTTCCCATTGAGTTGGCTGCCATTTCACCCTTCTGACAAAGTCCTGTGAGGTGCAAAGGTGTTTAATTTTGAGGGGGTCCCATTTGTCTATTTTTTCTTTTGTTGCTTGTGCTTTGGGTGTAAGGTCCAAGAAACCACCACCTACTACAAGGTCTTGAAGTTGTTTCCCTACATTTTCTTCTAGTAATTTTATGGTCCTGGCTTTTATATTTAGATCTTTGATCCATTTTGAGTTGATTCTTGTATAGGGGCTGAGATAGGGGTCCTCTATCATTCTTTTGGTTATAGATATCCAGTTCTCCCAACACCATTTGTTGAAGAGACTGTTTTTTCCCATTAGCATGGGCTTGGTAGGTTTTTCAAAAACCACTTGAGTGTATAAGTCAGGGTGTATTTCTGGGTTCTCAATTCTATTCCACTGATCAATGTGTCTATCTTTATGCCAGTACCATGTTGTTTTAACCACTGTAGCTTTGTAATATGTTTCAAGGTCAAGCAGTGAGATTCGTCCCACATTGCTCTTCTTTTTTAGAATGATTTTGGCTATTCAGGTGCACTTACTGTTCCAGATGAATTTGGTAATGGCCTTCTCTAATTCTGTAAAGTAAGCCATTGGGATTTTGATTGGTATTGCATTGAATCTATAAATCACTTTGGGCAAGATTGACATCTTCACAATATTTATTATTCCAATCCATGAACACGGAATGTCTTTCCATTGTTTAGGTCTTTTTAAATTTCTTTTAGCATTGTTTTGTAGTTTTCTGCATACAGGTCCTGTACTTCTTTGGCTAAATTAACTCCTAGGTATTTGAGTCTTTTTGTTGCTATTGAAAATGGAATTTTCCTCCTGATTTCTCCTCAGGTTGTTCAGTACTAGTGTACAAAAACATTAGTGATTTTTGCGTGTTGATCTTGTATCCTGCCACTTTGCTGAACTCATTTATTAGTTCAAGTAGCTTTGTTGTGGATATTTCAGGATTTTCTAAATACAGGATCATGTCATCTGCAAATAGTGAGAGTTTTACTTCCTCTTTTCCTTTTTGGATGCCTTTAATTTTTTTGTCTTGTCTAATTGCCCTAGCTAGAACTTCTAATACAATGTAGAATAACAATGGTGTCAGTGGGCATCCTTGTCTTGTTCCTGATCTTAGAGGGAAAGCTTTCAACCTTTCCCCATTGAGTATGAGGTTGGCTGTGGGTTTTTCATATATGCCTTTTATCATATTGAGGAATTTTCCTTTTATTCCTATCTTTTGAAGTATTTTTATCAAAAAAGAATGCTGGATTTTGTTGAATGCCTTTTCTGCATCCATTGAGATGATCATGTGTTTCTTTTCATTCAATTTGTCAATGTGGTTTATTACATTGACTGATTTTCTTATGTTGAGCCAGCTTTGCATACCAGGAATAAATCCCACTTGGTCGTGATGTATAAGTCTTTTGATATGCTGTTGGATTCGATTTGCAAGTATTTTGTTGAAAATTTTTACATCTATATTCATTAGAGAGATTGGTCATAAATTTTCTTATCTTGTGGAATCTTTATCTGGCTTTGGTATTAGGGTGATGTTGGCTTCATAAAATGTGTTGAGTAATTTTCCCTCCTCTTCAATTTTTTGGAAGAGTTTAAACAGGATTGGTGTTAATTCTTTTTGAAATGCTTGGTAGAATTCACCTGTGAAGCCATCTGGTCCTGGACTTTTCTTTGCTGGGAGATTTTTGATGATGGATTCAATCTCCTTTATTGTGATTGGTTTAAGTTCTTGTATATCTTGTAGCATCAGTGTAGGTTGGGTGTACGTTTCTAGAAATTTGTCCATTTCATCTAGGTTGTCTAGTTTGTTGGCATATAGTTTTTCATAATATCCTCTTATGATTCTTTTTATTTCTGTGAGGTCATTTGTAATTTCCCCCCATTCATTTCTGATTGTATTTATTTGCATCTTCTCTCTTTTTTCTTTGTTAGTCTAGCGAGGGTTTTGTCAATTATATTGATCTCCTCAAAGAACCAGCTTTTGGTATTGTTGATTTTCTCTATTGTTTTTCTGTTTTCATTTTAATTTATTTCTGCTCTAATCTTTATTATTTCTTTTCTTCTGCTTGCTTTGGGATTGGTTTGCTGTTCTTTTTCTAGTTTCTCTAGTTGTTG
>JAQZBX010097428.1:0-11695 GCA_029593785.1 Cabassous unicinctus
AATTAAAAGAAATTGTGTATCAAATTACTGTTATAGGAAAGTGAAAAAACCTATAGAATGGAAGAAAATATTTGGAAACTACAGAAATGATGAGGGTTCAATATCCACATTATAAAGAAATCCTACAACTCAACAGCAAAAGGCACAGACATTACTTCAAAGAATATATACAAGTAGCCAACAAGCATACCCATCTCAGGAAATGGCAAAGCTGTCAATTTAATTATTCAAATCAAACTTGAATAGTCCTTGATGCCTCTCTTTCAGATTCTATGCACAATCTGTCAGGAAATCCTTTGGCTCATCTTTCAGAATATACTCAGAATCTAATCTCTTTTCATCTCCTCCACTGTTACTACCCTGAGCAAATCTGAAATCCTCACTCACCTGGATCACTGCAATGACCTACTAATCCATCTCACTGCTTCCATCCTTGCTTCTCTCCTATCGTCTATTCTCCAAAAGTAGCCAGTCATCTTCTTAAAATGGAAGCAGTACCTTGTCATTCCTCTAATTAAAATCCACATATGACTCCTCATCTAACTCTGAGTAGAAGATAAAATCCTTGTGGTAGTTTGAGTCTTTTGTAGACCCCAGAAAATTATGTTTTTAAATTGGTCCATTCCTGTGGGACCCTTTGATCAGATTGGATTCAGTGGGACTTTTGATTAGATTTGTTCAGTAAGGCATGACCCAAGGTGAGTCTTGGTCCTCTTGCTGGAGTCCTTTATGAACAGTTTTAATGCAGAAAGAAAATTCCACAAAGACAGAGAGAAACCTTGAGAAGCTGAAATCAACAGAATCTGAGAGAGAGAAAGTCACAAGAGCAAGTAGCTGGAACAGCCCGAAGCTGAAAACAATGGAGCGTGGAGGAGAAGGCAGAGAATGGCAGACATCGCCATGTGCCTGACTGCCCACAGCTGCAGCTGGGGAGAAAGCACCTTATGATGATGCCTTGATTTGGACACTTTTATTGCCTCAAACTGTAAGTCATAAGTTAATAAATCCCCATTGTTAAAGCCAACTCATTTCTGGTATATTGCCTTGGCATCCTTTAGCAAACTAAAACATGTTATAATAGTCTACAGGGTCCTGCATGATCTGGCATCCTGTTGCACGTAGACTTGATTGCCTACTCTTTCTTCGCTACAGCCCAGTTCTCTTCAGCTACACTGCTCTCCTTGTATCCAGAACAAACATGGCAGCATGCTGTCACCTCAGGGCTGCATCCCCAGAACGCCATCCCTCGCTTCTTTTAGTTCTTTACTCAATGGCACCTTTTCAGCAAGGCCTTCCCTGCCCCACTCAATTTTAGAGTGTACTCCTCTTCACACACATAAATCTCAGAATTCCTTATCCCCCTTCCCACTTGGATTTTGTCATAACATTTCTTAGCTTATGAATAATGAAAACTTTTATTTATATATTTATTTATATTTGTACTAAAACATAATGTAGAGATTTTATTTGTCATCCAGTGCTATATCCCCAATGTCTAGAACAGTACCTTGTATATAGTAGAATCTCAGTAAATAGTTTTAGTGTAAATTAATGATCTCTTCAAGGGTAACTTGCCTTATGGTTTACATTTTCTTTTAAGAAACTGATTATTATAAATGAATGGCTGAGACTCTGGCCTTTTCTGCTTTTCTGAAGATGATTTCCTAGTAGCCTGGATAACCAACTACAAGGAGGGATAACTTATCATGTCCAGCAACTGTTTGTAAAATATTTTCAGATCATCAACTAAAAAAGAGCAGGGTCTTTAACTTCAGCCGACTGACCATTTGCTTGGTTGTCCTGCTCGGTTCTTGGTGCCCCTGCTCCTTTTATTGGCACAGTTCTTCTGCAGAGCTGTCTCTCCTTTCATCCTCCTACACTTTCACCTGAAATCTTTTTCAAGGTTGACTTAGCAGAATTCAAAGTCTACTTGTTAGTCTTCTGTAGTTTAAGTATATTCTTCATTCCATGCCATCCTTCCCCTCCAGTTTAACAAATATGATAAATCATTCTCTTGGAAAGGGGCCTCTCCCAGTCTATCTTTCCAAAACCCACACATCTCCCGAAGCCTTTGTTACCTGCTGTAGCAGTTTCCTTCTCTGCCTGACTCTTAAAACTCTGCCTAACTCTGTCCCCCAGTTTACATTGGTGTGTGAGCACCTAAGAGTGAGTTCTGTCTCTTGTCTCTGCTTGGTATTGAGGTCTGAGGATTTTAAATTTGTTTTTTAGATCTTAATAAAGTGATATATCTGAAGTTGTATGTCCTCTATTTGTTACATCTCCCAAAGAGTTGCAATGCCAGTAATTATTAAATATTCATTTTATCTTTCCAAGTACATACAGGTCTTTGAGGAGAGACCTTAGCCAATATCCATGTGTCCCCTGAAGGCTCTAACAACAGCAGACTTTGCACATCATTAGAACTCAATAGGTAGCAGTTTAAGAAGTTGATTAGTTGATCATCAATTTATTGCCACACAATTTACCAAATGGATGATAAACATTATAGATTTTCTGTAAATTAAAAAAAAAAAAATTCCAGTACAGCCCTCATTTTCTAAGTGAAAATTAGGCCTCCTTTGGTTCTCTATAAAGTTAGCCCAAAACTCCTTAAAAGCCCCAGAGTCACCTGTGACCAAGAGCTATTCATGGATCGTTAAGTGCTGGAGCCAAGGTCATATTAATATTTGTAATAACCTGGATATCCATTATGTCTTTCCTTTAAAAATAGAAAAGTATTTGATAGCATCTCTACAGTCAGCCCTTTCAAACTCTGTAGATTGCTTCCACCCACTATTGTCCCTTCCTGCGCAGCTTTATCTCCATGTGTCTGTACCAGCAGCACTCCATTAATTATGGGTCAGAACCTGTGCCAGAAACTCCCCAATGGCCAATGTTGTCTCCTCACAAAGAGGAAGTTGAGGGAGGAGATTTTGATATCCAGAGATTCCTTAACTCAGAGTTCAAGTGCTTGACTCAGGTTTGAAACTAACCCCCTGCCCCATGATGAGATGAAACTGATACGCTGAACACTTACTCTGCCAGGCAATTGCTCATTCAGTTTTAACAACATGTGGTAGTTATTATTATAGCCATTTTACCCATGAAAAACCTGAGCTTGAAGAGAGAAAGTTACCCGCTCAAGGACAACCAGCAAATGGTGGAGCTTTAAGGAAGCCCAATTATTTTAGACATTTAATTTATGAGGTATCCACTATTCCTTTCTAGCTCTCACTTCTAAGCATCACAGAGAAATCCTGTATCAGTGATAGACAGCCTCAAGTATATTTTTAAAGATTTCTCAAGGTAGCCAGCACCTACACAAGGTTTGAAATTAAGGAATCTACTCTCCATCAATCTCAAACCCCAGTTATATCCATGCCAAGAAGTGAGTATTTGGACCCTTGCCTTACAACCTGCTTTGTTGGTGGTAGTCCTGCTGCCTTCTTGTGCCCTGAGGTAGAAATTAAAGACTTTAAAATTTTTGCTTCATCAAAGTTTCTCATTTTGGGAACCACGCTCGTTTATCCTTAATCATTGAGGGTAAATCACAAGAAAACTATTCTCTCTCACTCTATCCCTCTGAAGTCAGGAAGCATATTTTTTTTCTTGTTTTGCTTGGTTTTGTTCTCTTTTGTTTGTTGTTACAGTTTAAGCCCCTGCAGCCTTTGCTCTTGCTATCTTTTCTGAGTTTCTTCAGACTGAGTACCACATACTGGTAGCATTTGTAAAATTCTCCCAACCAGTGCAAATACACAGACACACACACATATGTATGTATGCATATGTAATATTAATGGGATGACAAATTTTGCCCACAGGTATGAACTATCCAGTATAAAAAATTAAATTGCTTTTAAAACAATTTATATGAAGTCAACGCACTTAAAGCAGACAGATTTCAGGAACTGGGTGCTCAGTGGAGATATTTAACAATAGAACAGCTTAAATTCAGTGGGGGAATGACAGTGTCCAAGTAGGTTGGGCATGGATTGTGCAGAGGCCAGTTTGCCAGAGTACGTTTGGAATTTATCCTGAAGATAAGTGCTGCTGAAGACTTTCAACAAAAAAATAATGTTGTCAGACCAGTTTTTAGAATTTTAAATACACCGAGATGATGGCTTAGGGTAGGGAAAGGAGAAAATGGTTTGGATTATGCCAGATCTTCTGATCAGGAAGAATAATTTTATCTTAATTCACTTTTCATTCACACAGATAAGTTTTATTCTCATTGCTCAGGCTTAAGGATTTCATTCCTGGCAGCTTCCTTATTGGCTAAATGGTAGCCAACAAAGATAAAAAGTATCCCTGTGGACTGTGCTTAGTATGGAATATTAAATGTAATGATTTCTAATCCACTACTTGGAAGATTGCTCTGTGATTTTCTACATGATTTAGAAATAAAGTTACATTGTTTTTCTTAAGCCAGAGGTAGAGACACTAGGGTCTTTGGGCTGCAGTTAGGTTTTGTAAATAAAGTTTTATTGGAACATAGCCACATCCATTTGTTCATAGGATTGTCTATGGGTGTTATCATACCACAATGGCAGAATAGTTGCATTAGAGACCGTATGTTCTGCAAAGTCTAAAATAATTTTTTTATTATCTGGCCCTTCTCAGTAAAAGTTTGCTAACACCTGTCTTAAACAAAATTGTTTTTATATTTCAATGTGATTTTCCTTTTTTTTTTTTTTTCCAGAAGTTTGGAAAAGTTTCTGTCTACAGAAGAGACAAGTAATCAATAGTATTTATGTTGCTGACATAGATCCTGGGCTAGCTTTTGATAATGCGTGCATCTTAGACCAGAGAAACGTTGAAATAATGCAAGTGTGTCATCTGACACTGGACTCCCAATGGAAATAATTAGATTTGCTGCTCAATACCTACTGACTTCATAAGTGAAACTGAAATATTAGTGCACAAAATAATAGGATATTGTGAGGATTAAATGGCACTGTGCATGGAAAATGCTTAGTAAAGTGCTTGGGATATAAGAAAAGCTCAAAATCTATTCTTTTCATAACCTATTGAATTTTAAGTAATAATTGTTTGACTTTGAAAATGTGAATTCACTTATTTAATCAGAAAACAGAAAACATACCCTCTCAATGAGGACTTTTCTCAAGGTTAGGCTGTTTGCCATCATTGAATAATAATAAAAACAAAATTTCCCAAATGTTTTACAAACTCAAACATATGTGACAGTCATCATCACAAAAGGCATTCTCTTCTACAAACTCTCAGGAAGTGAAGTGAAGATAGAATAAAGTATGGCAATATTTAGATGGATATGGTCCATATCCAGCATAGGGTCAGGCTACTCTTGAGGTCACAACGACTGAACTTAGGAAACCAGTCTAGCTTTTGGCAACTCACCTGGAGGCCTATTTTCATATTCTAATTGAATTCAACCCATTGCTTTCAGAACCCTCTAGATTAGGTCACTTGCATTTAGGTCCCCAGTCCTTCCTCCAATGAAATCAATGGCTTATACAGTAACATATTTCTATGCTAAACCTTTAAAACACCACAACATAAGGAGGCAATTAGGAATTTTCTTTAATCTGGAGGAGAAAGTTAATAATACAAATGTTGAGATTCAGCAGCTAAACTGATAGTATAAATTATATATTATGTAAAATACAGATGATAAATTGCTATAGTTAAAATGAATACGTGAGTCTCTGATACTGAAAAGTAGCAGCAAAAATTATAGATGTCTCTGGTTTTAAATACTTTATATTAAACAAAGAGTTTAAGCGTAGATTTCCTACTGGGGTTTGGGGAGCAATGGTCTGGCAGGTAATGAAGTCTAAAACCCTGACTCTAGTGAAGAATACAGTTATTAGCATGAACTGTTCATGGAGCCAGGCAACCCACTAAGACAAGAGAGTTCATCAGGCTGGTGAAGAATCAGAAGTAGCCTAGATACATATAAAGAAATGAATTCAAGATTTTAAGAGAATCTTCACGTTGCAAAGAACTGAGGTCTCTGAGGCAAGATCAGTTCAAGTCCATGCAGCCAGAACAGAAAAGAGTCAGTGGATTGTATGGATGAGGATTATTTTAAAACTAATATTTATGGACCTTTACAATGTGCAAAGGACTGTTTTATGTGCTTTACAAAAATCAGGATTCAGTCCTCCTATCAACTCTTTGAAGGAGGTACAGTTGCTATCCCCATTTTACAGATGAAGAATTGAGATGTTTATGTAACTTTCAAGGTTAACTGGGGATTAAGTGATGAGCCTGTCTTTGTACCTATGAGACTATAAACCAGAAAAGCCATAAATTCCTAGATAAGATAACACCGTCCCTTTGACCCCCTATCAGTGCATATTATAGGGCATGTACACATTTCTAATCATGATAGCTATCTGGTCTAGAACCACTCCTGCTACTTATCACTAACGTCAAAAAGACATGTTTATGATCTTGCAAATCCCAACTTGACTCTGTGCCTTCCTTGTTCTTACCCTATATAAGCTCCTGTAACCGCCTGGATGGTACAGAGCTCTACTCTGAATGTCCTGTATCTGCCCAGGACCAGCTTCCTAGTCTGTAAATTCCCTAAAAAACAGTTACTGTTTTGCAATATGAAGTAGACTGCTTTGTTTCCTGGACTTAGGTGCCCATCAAACTTCGGCAGATCCTATTCTGTAGGTTCACAGCCAGACAGTTCCTATAGACAGTTTCAAAAGTCCATGTTTGCAAACATGTCACCACACAAGATCCTGGTGGGTGAGCAGTGATTGTATTTATGGAAGGCCTAGAAAGGTAATGTGTTTTCCTTCTGAACTCTTCTCAGCAAAGTCATTATGCATTCAGCAACCTGATCAACTTGAATCACATCAATTTCTTTGCTTAAAATTTTCTAATGGCTTCTCATCAAACTGAAAACAAACTCTAGGTTTCCTACCTTGATTCACAAGGCCCTGCTTACTTCCTTAACCTCATCTCCTATGTGTAGGCTTGCCTGCATATTCAATGCTCTGTTTCCAGTACTTGGAAAATTGTCTGACATATATAAGTCACTTAATATATATTTGTTGAATAAATGGAAAACAGGGGTGACCAGCTAGAGGAATGAGATTGAACTTAGGGAACATGGGTTTGTGTGCTAATCCTAGGACAGATGCTGCATGCTTTCTGGACTTGGTCTGGAGAGGCAATAGCAAAGCTCATATGTTCTGACTGCCAGGCAGGGACACAGACAGTTAGCTGCAAATCCTGACTCCAATAAGGGCACACAGTTAGACTTACCAGGGCTTTTATATCAAGTGTTGATGGTAGAAGGTTTATCAAAACATCCATCTACAGTTGTTTCTAAGGACACTGTTCCAACCACAGAAAAATGTAATGCTGAGCAGATTAAGCTACAAGGAAATAAACATCCCTTACAAATAGCTATGAAATGATTTGCTTTGGTTTATTCCCTCTGAAATACATTTTCTACTAATTATGCACTTACAGCCATAACTTACTGTTTTATTGCATGGAAGGCATAATGGAAAGAAGGAGGAATCATTTTCCGGTATTTCTGCCTTAATGTATTTATTATCTCTAGAAGTTCCCTGCATTACCTTTTACTGACTGGATCTCTTAAGAAGAGCTTAAATAGAAATCTGGGGGGAAAAAATAGTTGAATAGGATAACCTCCCAAATGGCCAAAGTCACAGAGTACTGCATGTACACACACACCCACACACAAAGAAAAATAGAAAACAATAAAGCAAGCAAGAAGAAATAAAAATGGAATAAATCGTGTTGCCCATTGAATAACCTAATGCTATATCTTTTTGTTAGAATAAAAACCAATCTTGTCTACTAGAATCTCATGATAAAGTTTCTAGGCATTCTTTAATGAGACCTGGCACATTACTCTTGATGTGTTGAAGACATAACATGATTGTGTCATTATAAGTGATACAAAAGAATGTAATCCTCAAAAGGTACGCTTAAAGAACCTGCTACGTGTGTCTTTACTTTTAGTTACCCTCTTCTTGGGATTTCCCCATCTGAGATTGGAAAAAAGAGAAACTGATTTCTATTATTGATTTCTCATTTGTTGAATGTTTCATGTGTTTCACACATGTTGCTAGGCAATTTATACATCTCCATGAAAACTCCCAGAGATTACAAGATTTAGCTGTATTTATCCAGTTCCTTGTACACCCTGTGTCCTCTTCTATAAATCAGGGTTAATTTTGTAGATGTGTAAAGCAATTTCACTTTCCAATTTCATACAGGTAGTAAGTGACAGAATCAGTTTCCCCACCCAAATATATCTTCCATAAAGCTCATATTCTTTTGTATACCACAGTGACTGCATTAAAGGTGAAGACTTTTTTTTTTCACTATCAAGCATCTATCGCTTGTTAAGACATATGACAAATCAGTTGGAAATCTTATTTGGGTGGTAGAAAAATAGAAAGGTAACTGGAAATATATAGCTTTGAAGAAACACAAGCTTCATTAACACTAGGAATCAATATGTAATCTATGGGAAGCGGGTGTGGCTCAACCAATAGAGCTCCCGTTTACCATATGGGAGGCCCGGGTTCGCTTCCCGGGGCCTCCTTGTGAGGGCAGGCCGGCCCGCGCGGCACGGTGGGCTGATGCAGCGGGACCTCACAGCAAGGGGGAGATAAGCAGACACGGAGAAGACACACAGCGAATGGACACAGCAAGCACAAGCAGCAAGGGGGGATAAATAAATAAATAAATCTTAAAAAAAAATATAATCTAGACATAAATTCTTCTAAAATTAACTCTGAATCCGTCAGCGTTGTTACTTATTGAAGGTCTTTTCTAGATCTAAATATTCTGTCCCTAATAAAGAAATCTGACTCCTACCACATGCCCTGGGCAAATGCATTTTATCTGAAAGAGTAAAATTACTAAAATAACATTTTAAGTCAACCTAACAAACTTTTCCTCTTCTTCTACAACAAAATATTTTGGTTTTCTAACTCAGCGAGCCTTTTCCCAATGTACTACCTAAAGCAAAAAAACAAACAAAGTCACATTTTTTTTTTTTGAGTAAAAATAAACAATTTGTTCTGTTCATTTGTTTTCTCAATGTGTTCCTGCACAGTGTAAAGTAAAATAAAATATCCACCTGCGTTGGGTGTTGCCGGGAAGGACAACTTTTCGAGAAAGGACTTTGCAGAAGACAAAATCAATTTTCAAATTCTTTATAGGGGCGTCCCCTTGAATCCAGCCTGACCATAGTGACACACTTGTAAGCAATTTAGTGCAATTGAAGAGATGCTATGTAGCCACTGTGGCTGTACAGCTTCTGCCTGGTTCCCCCCTGATGCTTGCCTTTGGATCCCTATCTGCCATGTAATAATTCTCACTATTTTGAGGCCACTATGCTGTGAGGAGGCCAAAGACACATGGAAAAGTCACACAGAAGTGCTCCAGCCTATAGACACAGTTGAGGTCTCTGTCACCAGACATGCTAGTGGAATTCCTTCCAGTTTTTCCGGCTCCCAGGCATTTATCTCCCCCATCCTTTGTCTTAAGTCTTTCCAGCTAAGACTCTAGACATCAAGGAGCTGAAACAAGCTGTCCCCACTGTACTCTAGTGAAATTCCTGACCCACAGAATCAATGAGCATAATAAAGTGTTTGTTTCATGCCACTAAGTTTTGAGGAAATTAGTTATGCATCACTGGCAAGTGGGACAATGGATGAATCTCCCAAATATTAGGCTGAGGGAAAGAAACTGGGTATAAAGAATAGATGTGGTGTGATTCCATTTACTTGAAACTAGAAGAGGCAAATTTAATCTGGGTCCTGTTTTAGGGTTCAGGTTGACTGGGAAGGGTCATAAAGGAATAAGTTCTGGAAATGTTCTATATCTCGATTGTGGTAGTGGTTACATTTGTCAAAATTCATCCAACTGTACTCTTAAAATAAATGCATTTTATTGTATGTAAATTATACGCTTGTGAAGCTGTGTTATAAAAGGACATATCTACCAAGGGAATTAGAAACTAGGGAAAGAGCTAGAAGTGTTCACCCAGCTTCATAAATGCTACCTGCTCAATACTGGAATTTCAATTTTCAGAAACTATTAACAATTATGTGCTCATTTTCTCTCAGAAGATTTCATGTTCTAGTGATATTTATTTCTTTTCTGTAGGAAAGGCCTGTTATTGACCAGAGGAAAGTTCTTTATTTCTGACAGCAGGTGTCACAATTTCCTAATAAAAGAAAGGCATGCTGTAAGTTTTCTTAAGACATTAATCACCTCAATATATGGCTGTAAAATGCATTCAGTTATTTCCATTAACACTTTGTTAGCATTGACATGGTAGCTTGTATATTTTCTCCATTCTCAGATAACATGTTAGTAAGTTAGAGTATTGATTTAATAATAGCTCTTGAAGTGAAAAAGGGAATAAACTTCATAAACTGTGTGTATATTATATGTGTTTATACACACACTATAAGCAGCATCCTAATTTCAGAAATATTAAAATGTAAAAAAATGTTACCCTTAGGGTCAAGGAAATATGGGATAGTAACTTACTGAATACTGTTTGCAAGGTACTGGGTGAGTCACATACCCTCTGCCAATCAACGCTTCCCAGTTTACAAGACACACATCTGCCCCATTCCTCTTGCATTGCACAGCAGCTAACTCTGGAGAGTGTCAGCCACAGGGCCATAGCACTGCTGGTTGATGCCTGAAAACAAGGGAGGATTCTGAGGCCAGCAGGGCCTGGGGGAGTGAAGGGTGGAGATGGTCGCTGTGATATTTGCTGATGCAGGTAGTAGGTGGTACCCTTTTGTTCTACCTGCATTTCTGGGGTGGTATATTGAAAGGTTCTTGAAATAGGTGCTCAGGTGTGGCAAGGACAGGTGACACCAGAAATGTATGAAAGAAAAGTTTTATTAGTACTAGCAATCTAGAACAAAGAGGAGTGGGTCACCTCGCAGGGCCACATGGGAAACATGTCAGAAATGTCGACTCTACCAAGAAGGCCAGGGAGCTAGAGGTGCACGGTGGACTTGGGAACTCTGCCATTATAGTGTTATATGGGTGGGGCTGGGGCAATTGGACAAGCAAGAGTTTGGAAACTCTAAATATAGAGTTTATATTTGACCTCTGTGGGAGTGCGAACCTAGGTAGGACACATGGAGGAGGATATATATATATATATCTTAGCAGGGGTCAGGGGTGATCATTGAGGAAGCTAAGTGGGAGGGTCTAAGATGCTGAGGCATCATGACAATGCAAAGCTCCATCGGTTATTACCGACCTTAGAGATGCTGAGTCATCAGGATGGTGTGAATAAAAAGCCCCTATATTATTTTGATTTACTGCAGGTGTTTAGGAGGGACGTGAGGAATTCTCTCTGCCAACTATAAAAGAAGCCAGCAGTAAATGCCTGTAGTTTCACCATTAGCCCCATGGTAGGGACTCAATAAATGAAGAGAAAATGAACCAACTAACAATTGCCAGGCAATGGCCATCACAGCCCTGGCAACGGGCCATGAGAAACTTCTCTCCACGTTCTTCAGAGGCCTTTACTATTGAATACTATTTGTTTCTTTTTTTAAAACATAAATTAGTGATCAGCATCTGTGCACTCAATCCTGGCCCCTCTATTTTATCTAAGACCATCATTTCCATTTTGAGTATCTCATTTTAAAGACAGGAGGTCTATACCTACTGTGCT
>JAQZBX010097429.1:0-11693 GCA_029593785.1 Cabassous unicinctus
CGTACCCTTGGATGGCCATGTACCTTGGATGGCCATGTACCCTTGGATGACCCTTGGATACCCTGTCTGCATGGCATTGCCTTGTGGGACTGTGGCAAGGACTTAAAAGCACAGAGCCTGGCCAGCACAAGGTCGGGTCACCGCCCCCAGGGGTAGACCTACAAAGAAAATTAAAACAGAATAAACCTAGGGTGCCTCCTGTAGGCAGCACTCCCTCACAGTTTCTGCCTCTCTCGCTCACTTCACAGCTCTTTGTTGAGAGTCCACTATGTGTCCAGCACTGTTCTGGGTTCTGGGAACGTGGCAGTGAACAAGCCAGACTAAAAATCCGTCTCTTCCCCATGATAGTCACACTTTGGGGGGTGGGAGTGGGATGGCAGACAATGAATAAATACTTTAAGTAAATAAATAGGTGAAGTGTGATCTACATCGGGTGGAGAAACACAAAACAAGAAAAGGGGGCTGGGGCTGGCCGGAGGGGAGGGGTGCAGACCTCCACAGTGTAGGAGAAAGTGACCTCTGCCAAAAGGCCAGGAGGAGGGAGGAGAGAACCTTCTAGGCAGAGGGAGGGGGTGGGGCGCGTGGAACTCCCCAGGGTCTCCAAGTCGCATTATTACAGTGCTGAGCACACACAAGTGCCAAATAAAGACTCCTTGAAGGGTGGTTTTTCAAACTGCCGTTTCCAGACGGTTCCAGTTGCTGATACAGTTTGGGCCGTTTGAACGTTCAGCATTCAGCCCTGCGGCCGCGTCGCTGCCGCCCCGAGGCCCCTGACCCTGGGAGCCTCCTGGCCGCACCTCGTTATTAAAGGGGTGCGCGGGGGCTCCGGGGCGTCTCTGTGACTAGGGCGGTGTCTGAGCCCCGCCTGTGTCTATAAGCCCGGCCCCGAGTGAGCCACGGAGGCAGGCGCTGGCCCCTCTGCAGCTCCTGTACCAGCAGCTACATGCGAACGCATTACGACAATTAATTTAATAGGGATCGCTCCACACAAACTATGTATCATTTTATTAGGAAACTCTATAAATGTCAGTGGGGCAATTCATTTTTATTAATTTTCCAAAATGAAATTAGCAGTGGCAGCAGCAGCAAACAGAAGTTGCCTTGCCTTCTCCCTCAGCGGTGCCTGGTGTCGTTAATTCCCTAATACCAGGAGGCCGGTCTGCGTGAGCTCAGCAGTTAACTGCACCAGCTAATTTCAACACTGGAGATGGGGCGGGGCAACCAGACTCAAGGCAAAAACTAATTTAGGAAGGTCCTTGGACATCCACAGCAACCTTTCCTCCTCCCGGGCCGAGCCGCTTCCAGCTGTAAACATGGCAGTGATACTAGCACATCGCTGTCCTCTCCCCCTGCCTTTAGGAAAGAAATTCTTCCTTCCAAAGCCTGGAGAAATTCCGGCAGATGCCTCTTCTTGTCAAAGCGGCCAGGTGACTGGCCCTTGCAGGAGGAAAGGTGATGCCCCCACCTGCGCCCCAGGTGTGACAGCCCCTCGCAGCGCGCAAGGCAGGACCACGAATATCTCCAGCCCTGCCAAGCACCCAACAAGGGTGGGACCGACATCCTCTGCTGCACACGTGGAGGAGTGAGCGGAGCCTCTGAAGGGCCTAGCAGGGCCTGCTTCCAGTCACGCTACGCCGGGACAGTGCCCAGGCGCAAGCCCGAATTTGTCAGCGTCTAAACTCACATCCCTTCTCTTCTGCCAGGCTTTGGGACGGGAAGTCTCTGGGCTCATCCATGCCCCCAAAAGTCAAGGCAGTCCAGGATGACCACGAATGCCACTCATCTCTCCACGGAAGCCCAAACTCCTAAAGCTGGAGCACGCAGTAAGACCCCCACCTTGCAACGTGGCTTAGGCCGAGTCGGCATCTGCTTTTCTGAAACCAGGGGTCTGCTCCAGGTCGCAGTGGAGTCCCTCGCCCACCCAGGGAGAAGCGCTTTTCCTTCCAGCTCAGTTCCAGGGGTGTCTCAGCAGCGAGCGAAGCAGAAACCAGACAAACCCCTCCTTCCCCTAAGAAACTGTGCAGGGGTTCTCAAGGTGAAAGCTCCAGCCAGGAGCCCTGCATCACCTGGAACTTGTTAAAAATAAATTCTCAGGCCTCCACCCACGTTAGCAGTTCCGGGGTTGGGGCCGAGCACCTGTGCTTCCCCAAGCTTTCTGGTGACGTGACGCTGGCACAAGGTGGAGAACCATGTCCTGCAAGAGCCCTCGAAAAGAGAGGACGGGGTGCCGGTGGCACAGTACTGTGAGCATGACCAACGGCAGGAAGTTTTCAGGTTGTAACTATGATACCAGAATAAAAATTAAAAAAAATAAACCACAGGACTGAACAACACAAACCATGAGCCCTAATGGAAACCGTGGACTATAGTTAATAGCACAATTATTAAAATGTTCTTTCATCTATTGTAACAAACGCATGACACTAAAGCAAGGTGGTATATGGGAACTCCATGTTTATGAATGATTATTCTGTAACCCTACAACTTCTCTAATAAAAAAATTAACATTTGCTTAATAAAAGGAGAGAGACGTGTGCAAGGCTCTCCCTGTTGGCAGGTAATACGGTTGTACTCCCCAAATGATAGACCACATTGACATTCCCCTGACAGCCCCTCTCAGCCCCGGACCCCCATTGCCACTCTATAGAAGAATATCCTTCCCAGCCCCATCCATGGTGGGCTCGCCTTGGACACCCCCACCCCTTTCTCTGGTCCCTCTTAACAAATGCAGAGACTTTGGCGCTTCTATCTGAAGTGAAACAGCGGAGGCACCTCATCCTAAAGCCAAGCCCACAGCAGGTTCTCCAGGAAGTCACGCTCCATCTAACACCCTTCGAGCTAACAAACACCTGGCCCTGTCACCACGAATAGAAAAGTTGTGGCAATTGGAAGAGAAGCCACATATTCCCAAAGCTCTAGAATGTAAGAGGCCAAAAATAAAAACTTAAGCTTGGGGTGGAAAGAAGATCCTGCCTTTAAAATAAGCCCTAAATCCCAACCTCGCTATTCTTAACTAAATAGTAACATCAATTGCTCTGGCAGAACACGGGTTGGCTATACATTAGCCAATTTCCTCTATTCCCAAGTGATGGGAGAAGTTAAATGTTCATGGCAGTTAGTAGGTTCGAGGACACTTACTGCATAATAAACTGCAAGCTTATCCAGCATTTCTGATTTGGGGGATCTTCTCACCAGCAATGGACAATAACTTGACCTTTAATTTGTAAAACATGCATAGATAAAGGTGAGCAGTTAATCTGGTTTCCCTTTAAAAAAAATAATAAGTTTCTAGGGAACCCTGGTGGCAGGTGGGCACTTTCCCAAGATAAGCACCCCACCTGCCAAGCTTTCAAGCACCTGGCTGAAGGATTCAGTGTTAAGCCATCAGGTTAAAAGTTCCAACTTGTGTGAATGCAGTAGCGCTGCTTTTAACCCATCTCACTGCCTTCACTAGCATGGTCTTAGGCCAATTAACGAGACCTCAATGTCACAAGCTATCAAGAGCAACATGGCATTTTCAACTTGTTGCCCATCATTGACTGGCCAAATCAAGTAATCAATGAAAATCAATCGACTGTACATATTTGAAAAACTGCAAGATCTGGGACATTACCTTGTCTTAGGGGATGTGGTTAGCCATTCTTCGTGTTTCTCAAATGTTATTAAATAAGCTGCAATTTCCTGAAACAGAAGAATAAAAAGATAATAGCAACAGTTAGCTCACGTTGGATCCTGAGAGGCAAGAAAATTTTTGTCATTTCCCAGCTGCTGCCCTCCTCTGCAAGGCTGGAACTCCATCGCTGCTGGGAACACACTCCACTCACGCTCGGTTTCTATTTTGATTTTTTTAACGTTCTTTCCATTCAACCTGCCTTACCGTAATAATCAAAGCTTTGGGTTTCAAAAGCTAAGTCTGTGGCAAGGACAAAACTATTTCTCTGTGGGAGGGAAACATCAGCCACCATTTCAGATTCTAAGTGCCATTAATTTGGAGAAGGGGGAACATGCCGACAACAGGTGTCCGCTACGCAAGGTCGTACTTGGAAAGTCTGGTCCGTCTTCTTGCATCGTTGACAAAGCGGCGCTGCAGTCGCTCAGCTTGATTTCCAAGCCCCAGAGCCAAATCACACAGAGATTACAAAGAAAAAGCCACATTCCAAAGAGAAAGAGCGAGAGAGCAGAGGAATGAGCTCACCTTCCACTACAGAGAACTTAATCTACCGCACGGCGCTTCAGAAAGAGCAATGTCAGCTGACTTTAAGGCAAAAACGGAGGAAATGTGGGCACCTGAAGGTAAATTAATTATTTAGAAACACAACAGCATCACTGCAGCTGGAATTGCTGATTTATTAATAATTTCCGTGGAAAGCCAGTGGGCGACACCCACGTAAGTCACCGCTCCTGCTCTGAGGCGTGACATGGCCCATTACTTCCAGCTCCACACAGAGCTGCTAACATGAAATTGGCAGGGGCCGTAAGTTAGATGAAGGTTGCGCTGGTGCATATTTCACTTGATCTTGGCGATTGGGCAACACGGAGCAGCTGCCCTTGACTGTGGGGAGAAAGCAGGGAAGAGGCCTCCACCCCACCTGCAGCCAGGCTTCCTAGAGGGCGCCTTGGAACGGAGCTGTCCAGCAGCCCTGGCGCACAGACTTCCTCTGCTCTTAGCCTCTTCTGGAGCTGACGCTGAACTCGGCCTTGAGGAACAGGAAGACACTTCCACCCAGACCAGGAAAGCAAGCAGGTTAAAGTGAAAATACCCATCCATGCCAGGCAGTAGGCAGGCCTCAAAGCAGGGGGCAGATCAGGTTCTCACATAACCATGGAAACTGCCAATACCACGAGATAACCAGTAACCAGCAACCTAGAACCTGAGCCACTTTGTGAAGCCTGGACCCTTCACCAAGAGCCTGGGGGGGAGGAGGGGGCGACATCTATGGAAAAAGATAGAGTTGCCTTGTGGTCCATGTTTCTATCATTGATTGAAGAAAAAAAAAAAATTGTAAAATGAGAAGGTGATCAATCACATTGTTCTCTCTCACCCCTGGGCCTTTTCACGCTCAATTTCCTCTCCTTAGAAAACTCCTTGGAAAACTTAGATATCATGTCCTTTGGCTATGGCTCCCTAACTCTTCATGTCAGAGTTGCCCATCCTATGTGCCCCCCTGGTACCCTGTGCCTTTATCACTCTGCATCCTAAAGGCTTGTTGGCTTGGACAACATCTGCACTGGGCCACAAGCACCCCAAGGGCAAGGAACGTGTCGTCACTGATGTATCCCCAGGACTTCACAGTCTCCTGGGGTACACAGGAAACCCCTGATAAATGTTGGATGGATGGATGGATGGATGGATGGATGGATGGATGGATGGATGGATGGATGGATGGGGTATTATGGAAAGAAACAACCATACGTAAGTCTGCGTGTGTTTCTGCATGTTCTGTTTGTGTGTTTGTGTGCCCTTGTATATGTTTATTACTAAAGATAGTGGAAACAAGAGCTTACAATCAGCAAAACACAGCAGTTTCTGGATAAACCTTTGCCATTTTTTTTTAGGTAGCTCTAAGTCACGGATGGAGGGGGCTATAGCAACAAGGTTAAGAACACACGTATTGGAAGCAACCAGATCTGGGTTTAGGTTCCAGCTCTGCCACTTACTAGCTCGCTGGTCCTGGGCACTTCACTTAACCTGCCTACGCCTCAGCTCCCTGTGAACCTGGGATGATACCAGCTCATGGACAGTTATGAGGAACGATAATTCCTATTGCACTGACCGGCATATAGTAATGCACAAACAATAGCTACCATTTTTATCGTTATAAGGTCTGCATGGTGTGAGCCACCTGACAAGCAAGCCCTGATGAGGTGACAGGTACCAAAGAGAATAGAATTCTTCTACCCCCCACGCCCCTCAGTGGGTGAAGTGAGTGAGTGGGTGTTTGGAGGCCCTCGTCGGCCTGGACTTCAGGAGACTGTCAGAGGAAGAGGCTGTGCCACCTGAACCTCTGTGCCCTTGTCCAGATCATGCTGAGAGGTAGGTGACGCCCAGTGGCTCAGAAGGATGGGGAACGCAGTGTGTCCCAGCCACCCCTAGACTTATTCTCTTCCCAACCAGTCACCCAAAGAAGCCCTCCATGAGCATCTGTCAGCCACTCTTGCCCCAACACGGCAGGGCCCCTACTGCCACTGTCCTTCAGAGGGGTAGTCCACAGGCATGTTAGGTGGGAGAGGCCCTGTTTTGTGCCCAGCATTTACTCTGCAAACATTTGTTGAGCACCTACTATGTGCTGGGGCACCCAGCCAAGTGGGGGATATGGACCAGCCAAGGTAATGGTACATCCCAAGTGTCGTCCCAGAGGCAACTGTCCAGTCAACTCTGGAGCCAACCCCAGAGAGTCATGAGGTCTAATGAGCTGCTGTGCAAGCAGCAGGGCCCCCAAGACACCTGTGCCCTCTGGCCACGCCCTCCTCCAACCCCAGGGGTAAATTCAGCTCCTCCTCATCAATGACCCCTCCCATGCTAAGTCCCCTGGGTGGAGGTGGAGCCTCAAAACACTTGAGGGTGAGTCTGGCCTTTCTGAGCAGAGGACCTAAATGTCAACACCATCTCCTGCTTCTGTGCCACTCTGGTCTCCTACCACCTGGGGACCGTCACCATGCGGCCTGGCCCCCCAGCTGGCCTGGGTTTGTCTGGATCCCCTGTGTCATCCCAGACCCAGGCTGCCCAGTCTGCCTCACCCGCTGGCCTGGCCCCACCTTGTCATCAGCTGGGCAGACTCTGGGCCAGACCTTGCCTTCCCACGTCTAGGAACTAACTGGGGAGATGTGCACACACCAAAGAACCAAATGGAACATTATGTGCTCAGCGATGTAGAACAAAGTAAGAACCATCAAAATTCAGAGTAAGGAGAGCCAGCTGGGCTGGGCCTAGGTGGTTCTCAGAGTCACCTGCGTCACTGTGACAGCTAATATTTGTGGAGTGCTGCCTAAGGCCAGGTGCTGCTCCAGGACTTTACCTCGTTTAATCTTCATAATAAACCATGAGGTTGGAACCATGCCCATTTTACAGGAGGGATAAATGAGGCGTGGAGCAGTGAAGTGACCCGCCCAAGATCACTCAGCATCTGTAGAGCCAGAAGCCAAACCCATGGGGAATGGTTCCAGAGGAAGAACCCAATGTCCAGAGGATGGAAGGCCTTGCCAAGGTCAGCCTGGCTGTGGCTGAGCCAAGCCAGACTCTCTCCCCCGTCTCTTGCTGCCTCTCAATCTCGAGCAGAGCACAAATCATAGAATGCTCAAGCAAGGAGAGGAGACATCTGACCGGGCATGGCACTGGGATGAAGAAAATGCCAGCCCCTCCCTGCCCATGCAGACAGGCCTGAGACCCGAAGGGCCACACGTTCGCGCCCTCCTGCCCTCGGCGTCCTTCTGACCCTGAGTCCTTCATATCGCATCAATGCTAGAAGGACTTGACTGTCAGGATGAAGGAATCCACTGCGAGTGCCAAGGCAAAGACTGTCCAGCTTGCAGATCTTAAATGTTTGGTTTGTCCTTTGGCTGCTCAAGCAGAAACGCTAGCGCCAAGGTACAACATCTGTGTGTGGCAGGGGCTCGGGGGACAAACTGCAGCAGGATGCCACAACTCGCCCTGCAGTCTGCCTGGCATCGAGCCCAGAAGGCTCTAGCCAAGCCCCCCAGGCACCTGGGAGCCGCCCGCCCCGCCCCCCCAGCCAGGCATGCGGCTCACTCTCCAGCCACCTCCAGTTGGGGCTGGGCCTCTGACCACACAGAGCACTACTGGGCGCGGGGGAGCCAGCCGTGGGTCAGTAAGGCCAGGGGTCGCCCACAGAGGCCGCCCTGCCGGGATGGGGGTGAGAATGCAGAGCTGAGCCGACTCCTCTCTCCCCTTCCCACCTCCGCACACATGCCTCGCCTCCACCCACACGACCTGTCAGGCTCTGTTTATAGCCCACTTCCTCTGATGAAGTCGTGCTTCCGGAACCTTCTCTGCAGTGGCCACACCACTCCTGACTCCCAGCGCTCAGTGTTTTCTGCTGGGTGTTTGTGCTTCCCTTCCCCAGGTTTTGCAATAGCAAGGTAGGGTCTGGTGCTCAGTCTATATCACTGCAGAGCCCAGGGCAGTGGCTTGTGTCTGAAAACAACTGCAGCCACGGGCACGGCTGAACGAAACAACCCACAGCTCTCTCCAAGAGGGTGCAAGCAGACAAGCCCCGCTTCTGAGCCTCCCCTGCTGCAAGGGGCGGGGCAGGGGGGCACAGATCAAGGTGCAGCGGTTCCGTGGAAACGTTCCACGCACCACTCCTCGCTCAGGAAGGCAGCACTGGCTTGATCCACACTCCAAGAGAAAGAGACATGAGTCACAAATGCAAGCTGCACCTGTAATTCTAAATTTCCTGGTGGCCACTTAAAAAAATGTAAAAAGAAACAAGAGAAATGAATTCTAATAACATACTTTAGTTAATTTTTTGTATTTTACCTTAATATATCCAAAAATTACCATTTCCCTAATTTTAAAAATTGGTGATGAGATATTTTATATTCTTTTTTGCCCTACGTTTTAAAAATCTGGTGTGTGTTTTCCACTTTCTGTCCGTCTCAGTTTGGAGTCACCATATCTCGAGCAATCGGTCAGACCTGAGGCTGCTGTACTGGACCACAGCTCCAGCTATAGCTATTGCATGAACCTGCAAACACCAACACGCCTCCTTTAGCCAAAGGACACTGCACGGCCCAGCCACTGTCTGCCCCCCACATGCTCAAGGTGTGACTTTGAGCCCCAGGTGTGAAAGGAGACGCCACCCAAGCAAACGCTCCCGTAGAGAATCAGGCTCACTGCCCCCTGCCCAGCTCAGAGGTGAAGAGCCTCTGCTCGCTTGTTTGGGGTGGAATATGGGGGACAGAGGGGCTGCATCCACGTGGGCTCCTCAGCCCAAGCCCTGCTACTCCCCTTCTCTCTCCAGAAGAAGCCTCCCACTGCAGACAGCGTTTCTTTCCACCCCATTGAACAGACCAGCCCGGAGAAATCGGCTTCCCCTCCAACAATCTCCCCACAGCAGCCCCCAGAAAAAGGGCAGGAGTCCCTGGCAGGCTTCAGTCTGGTTTCCCACACACGGCCCATCCTCAAGCTCTCTTTGAAAGGTGGCTTCAATGACTGAGAGAGAAAAGGTCAGTCGAGGTCCCGTCAGTATTTATTCTAATGAGTTACACACACACACACACATACTGTTTTTCAGTCTCCTGAGTCCAAGTAATAAAAATATCTGTAGTCCACACAATCACAGATATTTTGTACACACAAATGGATCTTTCAACCAAGGGATACTCTTTTAAAAGTTTGTTTTTTTTATGAGAGTTCTGCCCAGGGGTTTTATCTGTAAGGGACCGACCAAAGCTAAGGGGGGAGAAAAAGCCCAGGCTCCCCCAGCAGCTGGCCCAGCATCTGCCAGAGCCACAAAATGCAATTATATCACTCCCAGATGAGAAGTAAAAATATCTTGTTTCCAATACTCTTGGTTTTAAGACTCATACTTAATGTCCTCTGGGTGCTGAGCGGTGCCAGAGCTCGGTGTTATGTGCTTTGTTAGGGATGTGTGAATGTCATATTAATGACGTCTAACCAGCAAGTTTACAGCGGGAAGAAAGTTTCCCAGAATCCACCGCTCACTGCACTCTATAAGACATAACTGGCCTTAATGGAAAGATAAAGAATCATTCCGTCTCTCCCTCACCAACATCTCGCCCCTGCTCTCTCCACAGCACCCCACGCGTAAAGCTGATGGGTGCCCCGTGATGAACCTCCCAGCCCTGGGCCCAACACAGCAAGGCCCGTGTCTAACCCTTCCTGCCCCCCTCCACCGACGTACGTCCTGAGCACCCAGCTGGCCGGGGCAGGACCTCGCGTTCTGGGTTCTCACCCACAGGACAAAACCAACGCCCCAGTCGTGCTCTCAAGATGGCCAGCTCTGAAGCTATGAGCACTGTCAGACAGAATGGCCGCCCACGTAGGACGGCGCAGGAGGCAGCACGACTCCACGCAGTCCACTCAGGGGAGCGGTGGTGGCGAGGACCCGGGGATGCAAGGGCACGTGGGGGATGGCGTAAATAGGAAGGAGCGAGGCAGGACAGGGTCCTAACAGCCTGCGCTGCTGAGACAGAGCCTGCTCAGGTGGCCGTCTACTTAGAGGTGGAAACAGAGCGCTCGTGACCATCACGGTTTCAAGCAGTGACGGAACACTTACCAACCATAAAAACATTCAGACCAGATTCAGCAAAGAGGCAATTCATTCATCCTTGCATTCCTTCCTTCATTCATCAGTTCAATCATCAATAAATTATTGAGTACCTACTGTACTCCAGGCACTATGAATGATAGAAAGACCTATAAGAAACAGTCCTTATTCCCAACTAGAGCTGGGAAGACAAACAGGGCTGCAGGATCCAGGGCTACGGTGTCAACCACAAAATAAATGGGTGTTAAATTAGCAGCATGAACACTGTGTTATGAGATCACAAAGGAGAAAAGCACGGAGGCTTCACCGAGGAGCTAACATTTAAACTGGGTTTTGAAGTATGAGTAGGAGTTTTCCGGGCTAAGCCAAGTAAATGGTAAAGGCATTGGGAAAAGGAAACAACATGCGCAAAAGCAGGAAAGTGGGAAAAACAAATGTGTTCAGGGAACTTTGAGTAATATGAAGTAGCTAGAGCGTGGGGGAGAATGGCAAAACGCGACGCTAGGAGCATAGGGAGGCATCAAACTGGAGAAATTAAAATACCAGGCAACTGGAATTTTATCCAAAAGAGCAAGGGGAGACACAAAATTGTCTGTGCTTTAGCTCTTTGGTGGCAGGATGGAGGAGAGCAGGTGTGCTGCTGGAAGCCCAGGACGGAGACTCTGAGACACTCAACTATAACAGTGGAAATGGAAAAATGGAAGAAACCTGAATTTTTTCTAAAGTAAAATAAATGGGCCTTGAAAACCAGTTGGCTAGAGAAATGACGGAGAGGTAGGCAATGAAGGCACCTCGGAAGCCGAGGCCACTCCCTGCCAGCACATGGGCTGAATCTACCCAGAGGTGCTTGCTACAGAATTTTGCCCATTTGGATTATTTGCCAGCATTTAAACATCGGGAGGTGAGGACTTCCAGCTTCTCTTGGAAAACGAGAAGGTCCGCCAACCCTGGGCCCACATCCCGCTCAGCCATCACACGTTGGAGCTGAGGCAGGACCCCAAAAACATTTCTCCTTCAACCGCTCGGCAGGATGTTAAGCTTTGCCGATGGAGAGCAGTGACGTGACCCTGCAAAATGAAAGCGGCAAGAAGACCTACCCCTTCTGGTTCACGTCCACTACCATTATTATTATCATGACCATTCAGAGAAGGAGCCCAGTGGCCACACAGATGGGCTCCAGCTGTGCCCTCAGGGCACAACCCCTCCACTGGCAGGCTGCCCCACACCAGCTCCAGCCCACCCACACCCTAAGGCAACAAGAGGCTGCTTCTAGGGACCAGCTCCGGCCCACCCACATGGCAGAGGCTTCTAGGGACCAGCTCTGGCCCACCCACATGGCAGAGGCTTCGAGGGACCAGCTCCGGCCCACCCACATGGCAGAGGCTTCGAGGGACCAGCTCCGGCCCACCCACATGGCAGAGGCTTCGAGGGACCAGCTCCGGC
>JAQZBX010097430.1:0-11697 GCA_029593785.1 Cabassous unicinctus
GTAAATAAATTAAATAAATAAATCTTAAAAAAAAAAAAAAGAATTAATAAGTCCTCAAATCTCCCATTTATCACTGTGTCATATAATTGGAAAACCAAGGTCTGAATCTGTCCCTTCCTAGCTCCATGACCTGTTTCCTCTGTATTTGCAGTGTCAACCATGGAGAGTTTGGGGGAAAAGGCAAACATATGTAAAGGTGCCTTTTAAACACTAAAGTATTCTGTAAATATTAGTGAGTGGATTTTGGCGATATGGTTATCATAGTGATGGTGATGATGATGATGATGTTAGAAGAGGATCAGTTAATTTCTTGATATTTGAAAGAAAGGGTATGAGGAAGTAAACTAGAGAGAGTATGATAAGGTCCAAGAGTGTAATTTAATATAACCATATGATTTTGTTTATGTGACCCTGAGTAGGAAAAAAATCATGGATTCACCCAAAAGACCTTGGGTAAAATGGATTTTTCCATCTCTCTTCCAATGTAATCGAGTATGTTCACATGTAATAATAGCTGCAGTTTACTAGAGTTTGTTACCATGTACTTAGCATTGCTAAGCATTTGGCATTAATTATCACATTCAGGTCTCATAACAACCCTTTGAAGTAGTGGGGCAGCAATTGATATCCTACCATATTAGGTAATATCAAGATTGTGTTAGGAAGAAGTGCACATTATACAGCACAGTATATTAAAGTACACAATAGGGTTATGTAAGCCCCAAATAAAGCTATTTCTTTTTTGAATGGGATCTCACGGAATGGATGAATTTGGGAGAAGAAGGAATGCAAGAAGATTGATTTGGGCATCTGGACTGACTGGAGGAGGCAACAGGAAACTGAACTGGTAAAGGAATATTGCTGCATGCATAGGGACAGGGGATGGAGACCAGGGAAATGTTCAGGTTATGAACATACTTCCCAAACTTAATAGAAAAGCTGACCCCTCTGCTCATGGAATAGTGTTCTCCCATTACACAAAGGTAGCCCTAAGAATAGGATACATTCTTCTGATGATATATCAGCCATTACATTCACCATCACAATTCCTAATTACCTATGGGTCTGGGTGGGATTTTCACCAATTGGGAGGGGTTTTACAATTCTATTTTTGCATTCCAGATTCTTCCAGCATTCCCTTGGGACAAATCTGACACCATCATATGGAGTCTGTGCTGAGGAATACAATCTTTCATGCCAGCCTAACCATACCCAAATAGGCAAGTGCATTGATTACTAAAAGTTCTATAATGTGTTCAAATCTACATTTGATTATTCTATCACCAGTTGTGTCAGTAAGAATGAAACTTAATCGTGAGTAAGCTGTTTGGGCATTTCTAAAATCCCAAGGTAAAATCCCCAAGACCAATTTTTCCGTTTAGCATGACCACATGCGTTTGGCTTGTTAATACAATATTTTAACCAACACAGAAACCCAGGATATTCATTTATAGCACTTATCATCTAGTCTCTACTTCCTTTTCCTTTTCCATAGAAGGGTGTGGTAGGCTGAATTTTGTACCTCAGAAAAACATATTCTTAATTCACCCCTGTGGATGCAAACCCATTATAAATAGGACCTTTTGAAGATAATATTTTTAGTTGAAGAGTGGAGAACTGAACTAGGTTGGGCTTTAGTCCAGATTACTGGAGTCTCTTTAAGCAGAAGGAAATTCAGACACAAAGAGGAAACCATGGGAAGAAACCAGAAGTCGACAGAACCCAGAGGATAAAGAAGACATCACTATGTGCATTGCCATGTGACAGAAAAGTCAAGAACCCAAGGATTGTCAGCAGCCAGCCCCAGAATGCCACAGTCTAGGGAGAAAGCATTGCTTTGCTGACACCACAGTTTTGGACTTCTCCTACCATTGAAACCATAAGCCAATAAATTCCATTGTTTAAGCCAACCTATTCTATGCCATTTGTTTTAGCAGCCAAGAAACTAAGCCAAAGGGCAAGTAGGTAGGCAAATCAATGAAGGAAGCAATACAAAATAGGAAAAGTGATTGCATTTAGATTCCCATTATTTAAAGTAAAATGGAAATAATTCTCCTTGCACCACTAGGTTGAACTGAATAGCATATTTAAGAACAGCACAGAATTAATAGATCGTGGTTAGATGATGATTTTTGCTAATTAAAGGGTGGATAAATTCCTGAAATTACTTATTGTCAAACCCTAGAAGCCATATTTTAACAACACTTGAGCTACAGAAGGGCAGGCTAGAGGGTTTGATACTTGGCTCTATCACATGGTACCTGTGCTGTAGTTTCCCCATCCATAAAATAAGGAGAATAATAGCACCCACATCAAAGGGTCTTTGTAAGGATTAAAATTGTTAAAACACATAAAGTGCTTCGAACATTGTCTAATACAAGGTAAACATTATATAAGTGTTAGCTATCATCATCATCATCATCATCATCATTATTCACAAACATTTGTTCCCCATTTAAGAGGTCAGAGAAAACCTCCATGTTATGCTGACTTCAGCACCAGGGGAGTTAGATACCATTTCATTAGCTCACTGAAAACCAATTTAGTATTCATCACATACTGAGAGCTTACTATGTGCCAAGCACTATGGGATTAAATAAGGCACAAACAGTTCCTGTCTTTGTGGAATTTTTCATTCTAAGGGGATGATAGACAATACACACAGTTATAATATAAGGTCCTGTGGTAATGAGTACTAAGAAAACTAAAAAAGGTATGAAAATGCAGAGTGACCTTCAATCTGTTCTCTCATTTGCTATGTTTGGCCAATTGGCTCAGTGCAGGCCATACTTTCCCCCGAAAGAATTCTCATACTGACATTCTAGGTAAGTGCCTTACTGAAATCCCAACCATTTGGATGCAACAAAAATAATCCAGCATATGAACATATCAGATAGACATATGTACACTGGTTTTCTAAAATGTAATGTGTATGTAATCTCCCGAATGGCTGGTTGTCACATCCATCTGGTCTTATTTCCATAGCACTTGAATGCACCACCAGGATATAAACCCTAAAAGCTAGAAAACAGAATTTAAATACCAAAACACATACGAGGTATGTTTTCAAAAGCAACAGACAAGTGAGCACTGGGGTAACATCATTAACTTCTCAGCCATAGTTGAGAGTAGCTGAGACTAAGCATAAAGGCCACAGAACATAAAAGGCATTCTGCTGCAGACCTCATTAAGTGGGCTTAAGACAAGCTTGACAATCTAATGACAAAAATCTAATTTGGACTTTCTGGACTTAAGAACCCTGAACAAGTCCAAATACACCAAAACTCTACCATGCGTGTTATCTGAAAGGGCAGCAACCCGGTGTCAATTAGCCCCATGCAGGTCATGAATCAAAGCCCAGCGATAGATGCTGTCCTAGTCAACCACACCAAATAGGAAATCATGCTCCATGTATATGGGTTTGGGTTCTGGTCCTACTTAAATTGCACACATGTTGTAGGTTCCTAAATTAAAAGTGGTCTCCAGCAAGCTGTTAACCAGGCTGCATGGACCAAACAGAGGCCATGGCTAGGACCTAGACCCTTTACAGAATTCATTTTTTGCTATTGTTTTTTCCTTTGTCTAAAAGCTCTTTCTATTTCTAAATTCTATCAGCATCAATGAAGTCTATACCATGTTAGTCTGCATTTACTGACATGCCATGTTAGAATTCTCTAGTTCCTCTAGCTATGTGTTTCCACTCTCCAACAACTTTTACATTCCTTGAGCAGAGAGGAATTCACTTTCATGAAATAATGATAATAGCACTCGTGGGTGGCATGCCCAATGGTGAGTGCCTGACAAATAATGTTAATCCCTATATCAATCTTATTATGATCAATCAACTTTGTAGATAAGGAAGATGAGGATTCAAACAATTTGTTCCATCACTGGAAAAGGATCTAAACCCAGGCAATCTGATGTCAAGGTCCACATTCATATTCTACCACCCAAATGCAGGCAGGAAATAGTGAATAAATTCATTACTTAATATCCTTAGAATTAAAGAAGGAAGAATTTGGCACTTAAAATGCATCATTGTTACAATAATAGGTATATATTGTTAGGATAATTATTTAAATCTTTGAGAGGGTTGTGTCTTGTACTTTATCTCTACAATACCTTTCACAATACCTTGGAAATAGAAGATATGTGTAAGATTTTCGTTAAAATGGTGAAATATTTTAACCCACAAAACAAATTATAAATGGACAAAATGGCTTCCTTGAGTTATTCTCCTTCTCCTGTGACTAACTCCTCTTATGAAAAAAGAACAGAGTTCTTGAGAATCTGGCTCCATGGGCTAAGTTCTTAAGAAATCCCTGGATTTGCTACCATATTTAGATCGCTAAGTGCTTGTCTAGACTGGAGGGAGACCTGAGTTCTTGGTCCCAGCTCTCCCAAATCAGGCCCTTTCATTTCTACCCAGTCTCTAATAGTGGAAATGCTAAAGGAACTTTAGCAATGGAAATGCTAATGTTTAACTAGTAAGGCAACAAAATGAGTCACAATATCTCAATAAATGTTTGTTGAGAAGAAACTTAGTCCACTCCAGCTGTCAAAGCCTGGATAATGTCTTCGATTTCATACTATACCCATTCCTGTCCTATACTTAAGGTAGTAATAGGCATTTAGTGCATTGCTCTATTTGCCAATATTCCACAGAGAATAGGCATTTTACCTTCTTTTTCCAACAGTCCAGAAAAAGACTCCAAGTATATTCTCCTACCTTCAATTCCTTCCTGTCCCTTACTGCAATAGGATACAGTCACTTAATATCTGTGCATCCCACTTATAAGGAAGACTATGTCACTTGTCCTGCTTTGTTGCAGGAAGATCAACCATGATAATCTGTACAGAATTATTTTTGAGCTATGGAGTGTTTTATAGTAGATAATTATTATTAGAAATGAAGGAAGCCAGAAGTTTATGTACCATATGCTATAGGAAGCCAGATATTTAATTTTGTTCCTATGTAAATGACAATGTATGTGTACACATATATGCATGCACACACATATATTCCTGGGAGGAAATGGGCTTGTTTGTAAACTGAAATTGGAACCACTTTAATGAGTAAAAGTTTAAGTAAGAGTTTATGCATGCCACATTTAAAATTTTTCTCTAATTATCTCTGTTGTGAGTTTTTAATACAGAGATACAATAGTTTGCAGAGTAATTATAGCTATCATTTACAGAGTGTCAACTCAATGCTAGGCATTGTGTTAAGATGTTTATATATATTATATAGTTTTTTATCTTAACATCAGTATAGGTAGGCAGTATTATCTCTCTTTTGCAGATGGGTAAACCAAGGCCCAAAAGTGTTAAGAAATTGTCCCAAGGTCACATTATTAACAAAAAACAGAGACAAAATCTGTGGACAGGTTTGCCTATCTACAAAGCTTTTTTTTTTTTTTTTAACCAATTCAAATCTCATTCATTTGAAATTTACAGTAATTCAAATGTAGCATATATGATACTTTTCAGGAAGCAAATTCAAATTAATTCCATCATTTGTGAAATTTTAGGGTTTCCTTTGACCAAAATATAAACTAATCAAAAACGATTAGCTTGTTCAAAATAACCAGGAGCTTTAACAGTTTTAAATGCCTTCAGAGTGCTTGCAGCCCTAGGTCAGGTAATAGCCAGTATTCTATAATATAGGTTAGGGCGAGTTATAAGTGGGGTTGATGCCCATGATTATTATTCTTTGGTTTCCACTCTTCGTTCAAGAAGCACCTTGAATGCACCTTCTGTGTGCACCCCCTTCTCATGTGACGACACTGTGCGAAGGTAAAGAAGAGATTTAACAAAGAAATGGGAAATTTCCCTCAGGGAGCCTACAATCTATTCTTTGGAAAAGAAACCAATACACGTGAAGCTGTCAGAGTCGAATTAATCTTAGAATATATTAATAGTACTTAGAAGTAATAAAACTAAATCAAAATTTCTTCAAAGGATTAAGTCCTTCAGCCTTTAACTCAATCAGACCTGCTTCCCCACATGCCAATTAGAGTTAAAAGATGAGATTCATACACTTCATTTATAGATCAGCTGAACCTTGGGCACAGTGATAAATCCTTAATAAGTCAGAAAGATAGATATATTTGTTCTTAAAATTAACTAATTTGCACCCTGAGGTTAAATGAGTTGCCCAAAGACAATTCATCGGAATGTCTCATAAAACTCCAAACTCCATTTCTCATTTGATCACTGACTCAGTTTCACATTTTAAGGGTTCTATATAGAAATACTCACATGTGTCAACAAAGATTATAGAAAATATTCTGACATACAAGTTCGCGTCTTTACATGGAAAACAACAAAAACAGCAAAAAACTCTCACTAAAATATTTAGGTATTTCATGAAGAACATAGAGTACTTAAAACATTGTTTCGTATACAATAAGATAACTTTACTTTTTGGGGAAGATTTTTCTTCTTTTGTCTAAGCTCAAAAGCAGACTTAGGTTTATTCAACAGTGGCCTTAGTGAACCCAGCAGCACAGAAAGTAAAGACACCCTACACCCAAACTGGTTCGCTGTCTAAATTCAACTCTTTGTTTAGGTTATTTCATGGATCTAGACACACACACACACACACACACACACACACACATACACACACACACATACACTTTGGATCTATAATGATGAATTCTCCTGGACCATCACAGAACATTCAGCAAGCTACCTTTAGCCATTAGGTAAAAACCTTCTGAGTTTTCATATCCAAGAATAAAGGTAATTTACATTAAGCATCTTTGAGAGCACTAATACTAAAATGGTAATCAAAGGCAAGACAATTTTGAAGATGACATTTCAAAGCATACTGTTAGTCATAACTACAACACATACACATTGTATTATAAAAATGCTGGGTTAGTTTCATCAATGAGACAGCTAATAGCAATGATCTGTTACAATTGATATTGATACAGAAAATGGAACACAAATGGCCCAAGCAGTTAATATCTAATGTCATTTTTCCCACCTTGATTTAAGCTATTTCATGTTCTTATTTTCCTAGACCAGTTAATAGTACTTTAACATTTTTATACTAAAATGAAACAGGAACAGAGTCATTTTTGCAAATTCCTTATTTGTAGCATTAGATTGCATTGCAATTTTTTGCTGGATCTTAATCTATATTAGAGAACCCAAATTACACAAAACTTTAGGGATAGAAATTAGCATAATTGAAATAATTTGATTTTTGGTAATTAGAATTCTCACTTAAACCTAAATTAAATATGCTAAACTACAATTAAGTTCAAATTTGCATCACAAAAATTATCCCCATTTTATTCATGGCATCTATAATATCTAACAGGGGCTCTTAAACTCTTAAGGTTGAATCAAGAGGCCTTCTTTTCACAGGCTTTGTGATGAGGAGAGTTTGTTTTGCATTAAGTGCAGTTGTTTAGCCTCTTGGGAAAGGAAAGATGGGTCCATTATTTCCTCACTATGAGATGATCAGGACTTGTGTTGTAATCTTTGGCTATCTCTAAGTTACACTGCCATTAATGAGTGCTGAGTGCTGCAGCAGACAGGAAAAGATGAATGTCTCCATTGTAGAGAAACCTTAAAGAAAGCAAGTCATGCTTTAGGAGGAAGGTACTAGGAACAAAAACACAGAAAACGCAGCAACACTTTAAAAGCAGGTACTTAACAATAAGACCTGTTTTGTTACCCATTTAAAACTGAATAAAGATACCCATTTAAAAATGATTAAAGATAGGCAATCTGAAGGCAATGAGAACTCACCTTTCAGACTTGTAAATTATTCATTGATTCTTAAGAATCCTGTGCTCAAACTTTTATTGTTATTATCATTATTAATTTATTTGGGATTCACAAAGAGAACACAGGTAAACTACTACTCAGCAGCGAAAGCTGTCTGTTTAACTAACCTTTCTCCTATTTGATTTGATTAAATTAACTAGCTGATGTGATTAAGCTTGCAAGATAGTTTATTAATCTTCATCTTTGGGACAGTAAGTGATATAATCTGCAAATATATTGGTCAAGAAATAGATGAGTCTGTATGTGCAGGGTTGGCACATTGTCAAAGCATAAGAATATCTTACCAAAAAACATGAATATAACTCCAGTTGAGTAAAATATTCACATTAATACTTGAGTAAGGCAGAAGAACCCTGGCTGACATCCCATCTGTTCTTATGAATTAAATTTAGAAATCATATGTAATATAGACATTTCTGTCTGAATATCATAAAACCCTGACACATCCAGGCTTTCATTAGAAAGCTCCGAGATGTGACTTGAATAACAATCTGTCTTAGCTAATTAGTATTTTCAGTTTAGCATATTCACTTTCAGACATATTGCTGTTTGCACATGGTAATTTAGGTAAACAGATACCATCCACAGCTGCATCAATTAACACTGCTAATCAAAACTGAATTCAGGTAATTAGGCACATTTATGCAAAAAATGTGTAATTTTAGAGAAAAACTAGATTCTTCAGTAATATGTCAATAAGTAAAAATCTCCTTTTGCTTATGAAGGTGAAGAATGAGGGGAGAGAAATCATCATTAATATATACGTCATGCAGACAGAAGTAAAACTCCCAAATTAAATCTCAATCTTTAATTGGCCTGTACTTCCAGAAATTGGATCATATTTTTCATAAATGTTTTCCTCAATGTTTCCACATACTAAAGCCGATTCAAATCTGCCTAAGGGTTTAATTGTCATCAAGCAGACCTCAAATGGTTAATGAATTCTCAAGTATTTATATAATTAGAAGGGATGTTGGTCAAACTTGCTCTTCTGTCTTGCCTAGCAGCTCTTAGGGCAGATGTTCTCAATAAGTCTTGTTGCATTACACTTTATTACTTTAATTTTCTCTGCTGCAAAGTACTTTCATCTGCAGTCAGAATCACAAGAATAATTTCTAATTTTTCTGCAAATATTCCCTAACTTCCCTAATTCTACCAATGTCCTTTAGTTGCTTTTTAATTCATTTTCAAAATGAGAACTGTGAATTGCTTTTCCCATTTTATGCTAGCATAAACCTATCTGACAACTGTGATTAAATATTCTAATCACTTAAGAAAAACTAGTTTAACTGTTAATAATTAGTAAGTGGCCAATCTCCCCTCAACAATTCAGGTGAGGAGAGATGGCTGGGCATAGAATTAAAGGCAAAGTAAAGGGGAAAACTATAAAGCAAAGGGGATAATGAGTGTGTGTGTGTGTGTGTGTGTGTGTGTGCGCGTCCATGTGAGCATGTGTGTTTTCTCCTTACCTCTTCAGATTTTGAAGCTTAGCTTTATTTCTTAAACACCGGGCTTTTATTATGAAGTATTGAGTTCAGTGCCCCAGCTTATCTTAAATAGCAAGAGTCACTTTCAATTCAATTTCACAAACATTTCCCCAGCACCGTCCGTCCAATGTACCAGGCACTCTGCTAGGCCCTGTGGGTGGGTACAGAGAAGGATTTGGAGTGACCACACCTCTCCCACCCAACCTCAGAGGGTTGACAGATCAACAAAATCAACTTTCACAAGTTGGAAAAAGTTTCCAAGTGAAAACATCCTGGGTAGACTGTGCAGAGGTTTCCTTTTTGCTTAACTCCAATTAGTTCTTCTGTTCTCATAATAAAAAAGTAAATGAGAACAGCAGTGAATTGCCAAGCAGCAATGACGTCTTTCTCTCTTAGGGCAGTAATCCCATACAACTTGTAAGTTCATTTTTTTTTTTTTTTAATTTTTTTTATTTGTAAAATGATATATAAATACATATGCATATATGTGCATTTGTTTACATAAATGTTATTTGTTTTATATATATATATATATTTTATAAAGGCGCCTAGATTACCCAAATATTACTCAGAAACTACAGGGATTCCCATGCTTCCTACCACCCACACCCCCGTAAGTTCATTTTTTATGGTTATCAAAAAGATCTTTTTCCACACATTTAAACACATTTGACATAAACAATTTCCTATGGAATAGAATTCTAGCACACTCTGTGCACTTATATCCAGTCTCAAGAGTGAGAATTATGAAACACAGAAGCACATTTATCACTGGTTTGTCAAACTCCTCAAGCCAAGAAAAGTATGGGAAGGGAGTGGTAACACCCCTGAGTATAAGACTGTTAATAAAATTATTTATGAATTTTAAATGAAATATAAGTAAGCACAAATATTTGAAGGATAATTTTAAAAAGAGCCTAATGACTTGTTTTCAATGAACTTAATGATAGAAATCTGGGGAGAAAAAATTCTGGCCTCCATGAAATGAGCCAAATGAATGAAGTTCAGTACTTGGAAGCAGCCGTGAATAATCCAGTGCTCTCCAAACCGCCTCTTCTCTCACCTCACCTGGAGTGAATCTGGAGAGAATTAAGTCACTCTGGCCACACAAGTATTCTTTAATTGTAGATCCTGCCTTTTATTAAATTCCTTTGTCTGGGGAAAGGGTTTTAATTCATCTTCTGAAACATTCTTTCCTTGCAGTCAACAAGTTCTAACAAAGTAGTGTGCTACTATGGATATCACAGTGGCAACTTTGATGAAGAACGGTCTTGAAATAAGGCACCAATTTTACCCCAGGCTGTGCTACTGACTGGTTAGCTGACTGCAGGCAAACTCCTTTTTACTCCTGGTCTCAGTTTCCGGCTCACATAGCCGGTCTCCTAGACCCACTTCGCTGGGTTGGGGGAGTAATGCACAGAGGTGGTGTGTTAGTTGACTTTCAATATCACAGGATGTACCAAAGCGGCCACATCAGGTAGCCTTCCAATGCACCTGAAAATGAATGCTGGGGAACTAACCTTCCTAATTAACTGGAAAGTTAACACTGGAGCATTTATTGTTTCCAGAGCATTTTTTGTGAATTTTTTCAAAGAAATTACAAGAAATAATTTACTCGACCAATATTAACCAAATATTTTTGTTCTAAAATTATTATCCGTTAAAGAGAAAACAGCTTGAAAACTCCATACTTGGCTACTTTTCAGCTATGGATGATTAAAAAAAAAAAAAAAACCACCTGAAAATCCTTGAGTTTGTCACTTGCTATCTCTACTTAGCCCAAACAGTAAAATTGTTCATAGTAGGGCTACTCTAAGCTTTTATGGAATGAAGTTAAATTGTTGACTCACAAAAAATAAACGATGAATAAAATAAAAATAGTTGCTTTTAAATAGTCTGCTCTTTAAACAGAAGGACTTCAACTAAAATATGTGGTCTATGAAAATATCAAATGGATTAATTTGGTTTATTAATGGCAAGGAATGTCATTTCACAACTGTGAGAGAGAATGTCAAATCTGGGACTATGTAGATTAGAGGGGAACATACTGCCAGAAAACAAAGGCAACATAAAGAAATAAAAATGTCTGTGAAGCACACAAGGAAAACAAATTATTGGATTTGGGACCTAAAATATAATCTAATTCTCCTTGGCTCTTTCACCAACACTTTTTTTCCTGTGTTAAAGCAGTATGTATTCCACCTTCTCGAGTCATGATTTTCTTTTATGGAAAAAGATTGCTGATAGTTAATGGCAATACAAACAGAAAAAGATATTATCAGTAGTTTGGCATATTAGCTTTTTATGGCTAGAGAATGTTGCTGTGTTTACAACTAATTTTAACACCAAAAATTATTTTCACTTAATTCTGGTAAGAGGTAAAACAAGATTAAGCTAAACC
>JAQZBX010097431.1:0-11706 GCA_029593785.1 Cabassous unicinctus
TATCCATTGCACCACACCCGCTTCCTGCCGTGAGGTTGCTGCATCAGCCCACCGCACCGCTCAGGCCAGCGTGCCCTCACAAGGAGGCCTTGGGACGCGAACCCGGGCCTCCCATATGGTAAATGGGGGCTCTATCCACTGAGCCATACCCGTTTCCCAACACAGTGGTCTTTTAAATAAGTTGTCTTTATGTATCTCTTTTTGGAAATGACAACCTCAAAGTGAATTACCCTTTTTATACCCAGTTCCTTTTAAAATACTACTAGGGAGAAAAAAAGATAATGGTGCCTATGCATACAACTTTAGAAATAACTTCTCATTATCAATTTGGATTTTGACGTGTGTAAATAGGTAATTGAATCACCAGCATTAGTCCTTGTCTTGCAAGTAAATTTTACTTTCATGTTGATTTTACTGTACTTGTTTTTGCCATGGATCGGTAGATGCTTAAAATATAGTCATTAGACAAATTATCCCCTTTCCTTCAACAATTTTCTCTGATATGGTCTAACTAGAAATTAAGTTTGGAATCTAAGTATGTCAAATGTGCATTAGGCCAAAAACAAATTCTCCCTTAGCTTTTCTTCCTCTCAGACTCTGTGCTCCAGCAGTGTGAATACTGCTTTGGGGAAGGATTTTTAACTAACTTGCTCTGTTATTGTTCCCATATAGTCATTCACCAAAACCCTTCTTTTCCCTTACTGCCTACTGTTACGTCCCGCAGTTGTCATTTTTCACTTATGGCCTCCAACCTAGAGCAGACCCTTAACACTGTCCCATGAGCTGTCATTGTCCCTATGCAGGTCTCTTTCTTCTCCATAGCTCTCCTATGTTGATACAGTGGCCTTTAACAAACACCTGATTCAGGCTAGGTGTTTCTCTCGTGGCTAATCCGCTGGTAGAGGAGAGAGGTAGCAAACAAAAAGCACGCAGATTGGTTAACTGCAGTGGCGATAAAGGTTTTTTTTCAAGCAAAAAAAATCAGGAGTAAGCTTCTTGCTGAAAGAGGCATTTCCGTGGGCCCTGAAGTGTAGAAGGCCTCGATTAGGGAAATTTGTGGAGCTCAGGTCAGGAGAAATTCAAAGATGACCAGACACCTGAAGCGTGGTGAGAGGAAGCAGGCTGAGGAGCCCGCCAGGTGGTATCTAGGAGAAGCTAGGGGCATTTGGATAACTTGTGCCAAGCACAACAGGACGCTAATAAAGGTTTTAAGCAGAGAAGCAGCACGATTAGATTTGGATTTCAAAATACCATTCTGGTCTCTAGAGGGGACAGTTGGATGGGGAGATGCGTGAAGGTAGCTGCTCAGTGTGCAGGCTGTTGGAGGGCACCGGGGAGGGACGGGGCCTGGGGCTGGGTGGACTCTGAAAGAAGTGGGAGAGTTGGGGAAACGTTGGTGCCAAGGTGACAGCACTAGGAGACAGCCGGTGGTTGCGACAGTGAGAGGGAGGCACTACGTGACCAGCTGTGTCTGGGTGGGCAGCCTGGAGGTGCCCTTTACCGAGCAAGGAGGGGCTGCCTGCTGTGGCCTCCGTGGCTGCAGTGTGGGCAAGAAGGCACGGCGACGCCTCCTGAGGCTTGCTGGAGGAGAGATGCCTGATTCGGGTCAGGCAGTCATCTGAGGACATGACCTGATATCAAATTACAGGGCTGTGACTTTGCAGTGGTATGGTGAAGACCTGCAGAGACTGCTTGAATCTCAACCAGTCATGTACCTGAGGGTAACAAAGGGGTACCTTTCTAGTTGATAGATCCCAGGGGACCTTCCCACAGGGTTCCCCCACCCTACAGGATTCCCTCCACTCTTCAGGGTTCCCCCACCGCCCCCAGCATCCTCCCACCCCCCACAGGATTACCCCACCCCAATAGGGTTCCCCCATCCCTTATCCACTGCCCCAGCTGCCCGTGGGGATGGAGAAAAGCCACTCTCCTAGGAACCGCCAACCCGTGTGATTCTAGTTTTTTTCTCCATTACTATATACATTTCTATCAAATATAACATAGTATATGCAGGTATGAGGAATTGCCATTCTGTCCTGGAAAAGTTACTTGTGAAACATTCAAGAACTGAAGTCTGGTAGAGCTGGGATTATGGAAGCAGGCAGATGGCCCAGAGAGCCCATGTTTTTGATCGATCACTCTGCTGTGCTGTCTAATGAAGAGAAGAGGGTCTAGGTCATGTCCCTGAGAAGCAATGATAAACCAGTGGCATACTTCAAAACTCCCTTACTCTCTTCAGACCTACTATCTATCTGACCCAAGAAAGTAATCTCCCTCTCCAAGGGACAGGAAATTTAGAAGCCGTTGGGCAGGAATCCCTGAGCTTCTGCACCATGTTGACAAATTCTGTGCTCTTTCTCATCCCCCTCCCTGTCAAGCTCCTTTTAAGAAATTGGCTATACCTGCTGTTTCTCATTCATGGGGATATTCTTTCACTGCCAATCCATTTAAGTTTGCTGTTGGCCAAATGGCTCCTCATGATTTGGAACCTCCTTTTTCTTTGCCCTCATCTCAAGTGCTTCATGTGGAATTCTATGTCCCAAACAGACCCAACTATGGAGATTTCCCAAGTTCCTCATCTACTCAAGTTTCTCAGTTCCTCATCTACTCAAGTTTCTCAGCCGACTTGGGACACCTTTCTCATCACCTGAGTCTATGTATGTAGCTGACTCATCTTTGCTTTTAAATCTCAGCTTCAATATCACCTCCTCCCAAAAGCTTTCCAGGAACCCTCGAAAAGCTATGACACCATTAGCATGTTGCTCACATTGTGGTGACGTTGTCTATTGACTTATGGTTTCTCCCAGTAAACTCTAAACACCTCCAGGGAACACCAGTAAGGTGCCCTCTACAGCAGACAGCCAACAAGTATTTATTATTTTATGAATTGATTCATAACTGAATCAAAGCTCCAGAGACTCCCAGAATCCTGTGTGAGCCCCAGGGCGGGGAGGGGGCACTTTGTGGAAAACTTTCTTTTATAAGCTCATCATCAATGAGATTGAAAAATAAGTTAGAGGTGAGTGATGTACTCTGAGGTCTCCTAGAGAACCCAGGGGAGCAGGGCCCACCATTGTATCCTGCCCATCAGGCTGAGGCTTTTTCCCAGGTGATCTAACCTTGGGGACCTGCTATATTTGCACCCTGTTTAACAAATATATTTCACAATGCACATTAAGCAAGTAACGTTGTGAAGGGTGAGCAAGACCTGACTTCCATCTCAAAAGTCCATTAGACATTGAAAAATGTGCTACAAAAAACCCCAAAAAACTAAAAAAATTTGCCCCAGCATGGAAAATGCCCTATTTGTTATTTTCAGTGTCCTTCTAGGCAACTTGAATTTTTTGAGTCCTGTTGTATGTTGTTCTTGTCAAAAATTATTCTTTGTTCATGGAACTCACAAAAACAACCCTGCAATGAGACCAGAATGAGTAAATCGCCTTCTATCCTCAAGGAACTTAATTCAGGAAGATTTTTACTTCCACGAGAAGAAAGGGACTGGAATATAAATTTCCTTTTGAAGTGGGTTAGATAGAGCAGTCTGGCCAAGCCCCACAGACCCATTATGTTGTCATTAGCTGTGTGAGGTAATGGGAAAGGAATGGCAACTGCTCTGTACTAGCAGGGAAACCTTGGGAACGTGCCAGCCCGTGCCTTTGTGCTCATCCTCTGCTGAGGCTGGGGGTGGGATTTCCTGCCCTCCTAAGGTCCAGATTGCTCAAGGCTTATGGGATGGCGTCGGGTCTGGAAAAGCTGACCCCTGTTTCAGTGTCAGGCCTCCCTCTGATTGCTTTTCCATGACAGGTCCTGAGGATTTCCTTATTTATGTTTCCTTGCTTTCATGATCTGAGCCTTTTCTGCTCCTCACTCATGACTGATGTGGTTTGACCTTGACTTCCGGGATCTATGTGTGTCTGAGCTCATAACTGTGTGGACTGATGCACAGTTTTACTTCAGACTGAATTCTGAGGGCTCGCTTTGGCCTGTTACTGACTCAGTGGCGTGTGACCCCAAAGCCCTGGAGCTGTGGGGCCCACCCGTCTCCCTTCACCTCTGCTGTGACCATCCCTCCTTGGGCTGCCCCCACTCCCACGCCCCCTTCTCCCTACTTACTTGCTGCACTGCTTGGCTTCTCGCCAGGGCTCTGCAATATGCAAATCCTTGTCAGAAAATGCACCATCAGAAAGGATTTTACAGGTTAACATAACTCAGTTTATATCAGTTTCCTCCACTATTCATCCCATTTATCTTATCTCTTCTCTAGTTTTTAAAAATTATAAGTTGCGCACACATACATTTTATTATTATTTTTAACACTATTAAATATTTGTTTTTCAGAAATTATGATTTCTGAAGAAGTTATGATGATTAAATTACCATAATTTACACACGATTGGCTGTCTGTCAGAAAGTTAAACACAGAAGTTATTTTGTAATAACATTCCTAAATCATCTAGTGTACTTAACAGGCTTTATTTCTGAAGCCTTTTGAAAGCATTCCTCTCCCTTTAAATATATTGTAGGATTGAACACAGGAAGTCTTGAATTAAAAAATTATGCACACACACACCTTACCTCTTTTCATTTGCTGTTTTATATATTCTGATTAATAAGGTGTGAGACAACTAGGACATAAAGTTAAATAGAATTATTTTAATGATGTCATCAAGAAAGAAAATTGAAATTGTTGAATAAAAGATAACTACTTTAATATATGAAGATATTTTTAAGCAAGGGAAAAAAATAAATAGGAGACGTTTTGTACCTAAGGAACATGATTACATTTTTCCCTCAAGGGGGGATTTGCCTCTTGACATTTTTTAATCAACAGATATGTCCCTTTTCCATATTGAAAAATCCACATTTGAAATAAGCATGGCTAATGTAATGAGAGAATTGAGATAATTACAAATGAATAGAAATTTGAAACTATACTTGCTAATAGTGTGCAGAAACCAAAAAGGTATATGTTAATTATGAGTGGCAAATATCTTTTGATGAAAATAAGGAAGAGTGAAGAATTTAGTGCAGAAAATTATTTACTCATATCTGCATTACGTGTATGATAAAAATGTTCAGGAAGAGGGTGTGGCTCAATGGATAGCGCTCCTGTTTACCATATGGGAGGTCCCGGGTTCGCTTCCCGGGGCTGATGCAGCAAGACCTCACAGCAGGAAGCGGGTGTGGCTTAATCGATAGAGCCCCCGTTTACCATGTGGGAGGCCCCGGGTTCGCTTCTGGGGGCCTCCTTGTGAGAGCAGGCCGGCCCGCACAGCATGGTGGGCTGATGCAGCAGGACCTCACAGCAAGGGGGAGATAAGCAGACACGGAAGAAACACACAACGAATGGACACAGTAAAACACAAGCAGCAAGGGGGGGGGATAAATAAATAAATAAATAAATCTTAAAAAAAAAAAAAATTCACGCTAATATATCCTTAAATGGAAAATGAATATTGATCTTCAACAGTATTTCATATATACTTCAATCAATATATAAAAAATAAATACACTTTTAAAATAAAAATTTGACACAACATTCTATTGAGATAAAACGTTAGTTCAAACTCGAAGGTTCAGGTATGAAAATCTCTACTTTCCCGCTTGGGAATGAATCATTTTGCACCCTAGCCAAAAGCTAGAACCCCAAGCAACACCTGTTAATTAAATCCCTGAGCCAGCTGAGTCCGTGGTTCAACACCACTGGCAACCAATATGGCACATCCTGAGATGCTAAACAGTCTATTGTCAGTATAAATCACCAAGAGAAAAGAAAGGCAGCATGGAGGGGCAAAGCCCTTTTATGCTTCCTAGGGTTTTTGTTGTTGTTGTTTAGTTTTTTTTTTTAAGTTTTGAATTGACCACTATATTTATTTGTTTATTTTTAATAAACTTTATTTTTTAGAATATTTTTTAGATTTACAGAAAAATTGAGATGATAGTTCCTATCTACCCCACTCCCAGGTGCCCCTATTATTAGCAATCTTTCATTAGTGTGGTACGTTTGTTATAATTAGTGAACCAGTACTGATGCATTATTGTTCACTAAAGTCCATACTTTATTCAGATTTCCTTGGTCTTCCCTAATGTCTTTTCTTGATCCAGGACCCCATCAAGATCCCACATTACAATAGTGGTCTCCTTAGGCATCTCTTGATTGTGACAATTTCTCAGACTTTCCTTGTTTATCATGACCTTCACATTTTGAGGAGAAACATTTGGGTATTTTGGAGACTTATCTTGCAGTTGGGATTTCGTGGATATTTTCTCATCATTAAACTGGGGTTATGGTTTTTGAGAGGAAGACCACAGAAGTAAAATGCCATTTTTATCACATCGTATCAGAGGTACATCAACATGACTTAAGACTTTTGATGTTGACCTTGATCACCTGGCTGAGGTAATGTTTGTCATATTTCTCCACTGTAAATTTACTATTTTCCCCCAATTATGTACTATACTTTTGGGAAAGAAGTTACTACATGTAGTCCACACTTAAGGAATGGGGAGTTATCATCCCCTCTCTTGAGGATAGAATATCTACATAAATTATTTGGAATTCTTCTGCAAGGGAAATTTATCTGTCTGTTCATTCATTCATTTATTTATATCAGGTGGACTCATGGATTTTTTAATAGTTTGGGTTATAACCCAATACTTCTTAATTTATTTTGCTCTAATTGCTCCAGCTTTGGTCATTAGAAGCCCTCTCAATTGGCTCCTTTGTCCCTTTGACATAACTGGACCAATGTAGCTTTTTTTTTTTTTTTTTGTCTTAGCAATTTCTTACTTTCTGGCATTATGAGATGCTCTGGATTCATCTTGGCTATTTCCTGCCTCAGTCCTAGAATCAGATATTTCTCCCCAGTGCCCTGGCTCCTTTTATTGGAGAGTGGTATTAGAAATCAAGATCTGGGCCCTGGCTGTGCTCTTGCTACTAGGGTGTCATTTTCTTTAGGATCTCTCAACTAACAGAGCAAGGAAATGTATGTGTATATATTAACTGTTGTGTGTGTGTGTGAATTGCTCAATTCCAGCATGTGTATACAGCAATAGCAGATTCGTTGACCCATACCCTCATGGGAAACAACTTTATCAACTACAGCACAGTACTGATGTCCACATGCAGTTCCTTTGCCTTTAGTCTTACAAACTACACCTATTTCCAAAGTGACTTAGGTCAGCACCTTTCCCCCCAACATCTTCAGAGAGGTGGTTTCATACATTTATTATACATTTAGAGTCTTTTGCCACACAGTCTGCATTCCTTCCTGGGATCCTCCAACATCCTAAATGATTTTTTGAAAATTTGCCTACACTAAGATTCACTCTTTGTGCTATAAAGTTCTATAGATTTTGACAAATGCGTAATGTCATGTATCCACCACTACAGTATCATACAGAATGGTTTTACCACCCTAAAATCCCCTGTGCTTCCCTTATTTAATCCTCCCTCCTCCCCTTAAACTCCTGGAAACCACTTCACTTTTGACTCTCTGTAATTTTGCTTTTCCAGAATGTTATGTAATTGGAATCATTCAGTCTTTTCACACGGGCCCCTTTCACTTAGAAAGATGCATTTAAGATTCATCCATGTCTTGTTGTGATTTTATAGCTCATTTTTATTGCTGAATAATATCCCATTGTATGAATATACCACAGTTTGTTTATCCCTTCACCTACTGAAAAACATCTTGGCTGCTTCCAGTTTTTGGTATGCAGGTTTTTTGTGAAAATAAATGATCAAATTTGTTGATAAATACCAAGGAGGAAAATTGCTGGATTGTATGGTATGGCAATCCATATTTCTTATTTTTGTAAGAAAATGCCAAACTACTTATTTTTTATAAAGTTTCACTTGAATTCTACTATTCCAGTGATTTAATTGGATGTGTCCTTAAGATATGACATTCTAGCCATTGTTAAGAAATGTGGAATAATAATACCATGACAAGTGAACTTAGTGGCATAATCATGGATTTATATAAATATTTTAAATCAATTTTCTTTATAAGCATGGATTTCAGATTGATACTAACTCAGAGACTTCAGATAAATTAGCTAACCTCTTTGATCTCAGCTTTTTCACTTAGAGATGATTAAAAACTAGCTTGTCATTTTTTTATTTGTGAAGATTAGGGATACGGAAGATAGCGTGAAATAAATTTACTGTGCTATAAAATGGTAGTTATTACTGTTACTAACACTTATGGGCAGTTACTGCACTGCCTTTGAATATACTATAGCAGCCATTGGCCAGGAGAAGATGAAATGAACAAGGAGCTCATGGCTTAATGGATGGAACTAGTAGAGGCGTATGATGAAAACGTGATAACGCAACATGAGGAAGGGTCCAGGGAAGACTTCTCAGCCAGCTGAGTCTTGACGACAGGGCATGCGGCCAGCAGGCAGATAAAGAAACAGTAAGAATTCAGGCAGACGCAGCAGAAAAAGGAGGTGTACAAGACAGGTTTCCTGTGCTTGAGCACAGGGGAATTAGAAAGGAAGAAAGGTGGAAAAGTGTACAAAGGAAGGATCCTAAAATGCAGATTTTCTGAGCTCAGTAATTTGGGCTTTTTCCTGTGTGGGCATAGTGAGTTTTTGTATTTGTGACAAAGTATTTTGGAGGGTAATATAGAGAAGGAAAGGGATTGGGAAACATTAGAGATCGCGAGATTTTTTAGGAGGCTTCGTGATAGTCATTAAAAAAGAAAGAAGGGCTTGGAGAAGATCAGAATTGTGAGGACAAAAGTGGGTGGAAAAGTGGGGTGGAAATCATAGATCCTTAAAAGGACTGATTAGAACTTTGTGATGGTTAAATGTTAAGAAGTGAGAGAGAGAGGAATGTTCAGGGCAATTGGGGTTGGGGTCTACTGAGGTTATTTACTGAATAAAAGAAGAAGAAAGACAGATTTTTAAAATAATTATAATTTAAAAATTTTTTTTTAGTAATTGTGGATTCACATGTAGCCATAAGAAATAGTACAGAGAGAGCCAATGAACCATTTACCCAGTTTTCCCCATGACAATGTCTGTAAAACTCTAGTATAATATCAAACAAAGATATTGACACTGTAACATTCAAGATACAGAACATTTCCGTCACCACGAAGATCCCTCCTCTTGCCTTTTATAGCCATTCCCTCTTGCCCCCTGTCCCCACCCCTTAGGTCCTGGCAACCACTTATTCTTCTCCATTTCTATAACTTAACCATTTAAAGAATTCTGTGTTAATGGAATCATACAATATGCAATTTTTTGTGATTGGGTTTTTTTTTTTTCACTCAGCGTAATTCTCAGGAGATTCATCCAGGCTGTTTCCTATATCAATAGTTTGTTCTTTTAATTGTTGAATAATATTTCATGGTAGGATGTACTACTGTTTGTAGCCATTCACACATTGAAGGGTATATGGGTTTCCAGTTTTTGGCTATCGAGGAGAGAGCTGCTATAAACATTAATGTTTGTGTTTTCATGTGAACCCAAGTTACGTTTCTCTAGAATAAACGCCTAGGGGTACAATTGTTGGGTTATATTATAGATGCATGTTTAGTTTTAATTTTAAGAAACTGCCAAGCTGCTTTCTTGAGGATCTCTACCACCAAAGTATGAGTGATCCAGTTTTGTTTTTTTACTTCCTAATCAGCTTAACCCTATACCCCAAAGATTTTCTTCTATTTTTTTCTAAAAGATTTATAGTTTTTTATTTTACATTTAAATCTGTGATTTTTATTTTTATTTTTTTTTGAGTTCCTAGGGCCCGGGGATTGAACCTGGGACCTCACATGTGGGAAGCCAATACCCAACCACTGAGCCACATCAGTTTCCCTGAGTTGACTTTTTTTTGCCTGATTTGCCTGTTGTCTGTTTTTGTCTTTTCAGGAGGCACTGGAAACCATACATGGGACCTCCCAGGTGGGAGGTGGGAGCTCAACCGCTTGAGTCATATCCATTCCCATATAATCCATTTTTTAACATATTTTTTTATTTTTAAAGAAGCTTTAGATTATATAAATATTACATAAAAAATATAGGAGATCCCATATACTCCACTACCTCCCCCTCCCACACTCCCCCACTCTCCCCTATATTGATTTCTAAGTTGTAGTATAAGGTGCTCAAAATTCTCTAGTTCTGACTTTATATGTAAATTCAAGGTCACATCATATTTCACTTACTGCTTCTTCTCCGAAGTTTTGGGAGAGGTGGTGAGGAATGCAGGGTGCCATTTTAAATTTACCAAAAAGACTTTGGATGCTGCCAGAAGAAATGCAAAAATATTTATAAAGTTCACATGTGTTGAATGCAGCTTCTCAGAGGTATTACTCTCATATAAAGTTACTCAAAGAAGAAAGATGAATATCTTTGAGCTATACAGGGAAATAAAAAAGCATCCAACATTTTATCAATTTCTTTATTTTAAATTTGTTTCATTATTATACAAAAGAATAGAATTACAGATCATGAAGTGAAAGAACAACAGAGAGAAAGTAAAAGTAAGCCTACGTATTTGATTTTAAGTGACCCTGAATGCATTTTCTCCTAAGGCAAATTTGTGCAATTATTTTACAAATCAATAGATGTGAAAGAAAACTGAGGAAACTTTGAGAGACGTATCTGCTGTGTAAAATATATTTGAAAATAGAGTTGATTTTGGGTAATGTGGCTCTACCTTCATCGAATGTGATAGAAGAATATGTGGAAATAAATTATATACATACCAGATTAGTTTTCTATTTCTGCCCTACAAATGATCAAAAACATGGTTCCACAAGACCCGTTTATTATCTCTCTGTTTCTGTGGGCCAGAGGTCTGGCATAGTATGGTTCGGCTGGTCGTTCTGCTACAGGTTTCCCAAGACTGAAATCCCGGTATTGGCTGGGCCGAATTCATTTCTGGTGGCTCTGGGGAAGACTCTGCTTGCCAGGTCGTTCAGGCTGCTGACCACATTCAGTTCCCGGCAGCTGTAGAACTGAGGTCCCCTTTCCTTGCTGGCTGTCAGGCCAGAGCTGGCCTTAGCTCCTTGACGCCCACATCCCTGCCCACGCTTTCCCGGGGCCCCTACTGGCAACGAGGAGTTGAGTGGCTCTCATGCCCTGAATCCCTCTGATGTCCCCCTCTGCCTCATTTCTCTTTCCTTCTCTTCTGCCAGAGAAAGTTCTCTGCTTTTAAAAGCTCTTGCTGTTAGGTTGGGCCCGCTGGGGTTATCCAGGATAATCAGCCCCTATGACGTTAACCACATTTGAAAAGTCCCTTTTGCCATTGAATTAACATATTCACCTGTTCTCAGGATTAAGGCATGGCTATCTTTCTAGAGCTAATCTGCCTACCACATGACACAAATAGGGAGAAATTCTCTTTCCATTTTTTTCTTTCCTCTTAACAGCCAAAGAATAGGAAGAATAGGAAGAAAACAGTATATTGCTAATATTTCGGGAGTTACACTAATTCCTTAATCTATAAAACAGTAAAATATAAAAATTCAAATTAAATACCTAGAAAGCCTAAGTTGTAAAGTGGCCTGAAAAATGTGATTAATTAAACCTGGTAAGAAATTTTGAAATCTGTAAAGCTCTTTGAATCTGTCTGTATTCAACCAATTGCCCTAGATATAGTTAACCTCACTTCAACCAAGGCTGTAACCTGTGCTGCTTGTTATTTGACTCGTAGAAGAAATCATATATAGAAGGATTTTTAAAAGCCAC